>VFSX01000014.1:86102-101102 GCA_016618255.1 Chlamydomonas sp. UWO 241
CGGCTTGGGCGGGAAGTCCAGGTTCACGACGTTGTCGACGAGCGGAATGTCGATTCCGCGCGCGGCGACGTCGGTCGTGATGAGCAGCGAGACCTTCTGGGCGCGGAACTTGGCGACGTGGATTTTGCGGGCGGTCTGAGGGGGGGGGTAGGGTTTTAGGGTTTAGGGTTTAGGGTTTTAGAGCTTAGGGTTTGGGGTTCAGGGTGGATCTTGCGGGCGGTCTGAGATATGGGGGGGGGGTTAGAGTAAAGGGAGGAGAGGGTGCGCGTGGTTATATGTGTGTGCGAGAGAGGGAGAGGGAGAGAGAGGTGAGGGAGGGCGGTCGTGATGAGCAGGGGGCCTCCTGGCGCGCGGAGCTTGGCGACGTGGATCTTGCGGGCGGTCTGCAGGGGGAGCGAGAGAGACAGCAGTTATGTGTGTGATGGAGAGAGGGTGTGTGTCTGTGTCTGCCTGTGTGAGAGAGGGAGCACATGTGTGTGTATGTGTGAGAGAGAGTCCCCCTCCCGTCAATCACCAGTGCATAGGAGTGCTACCTGGTCCGCCGCCCCAACCACGCACGCGGCAGGGATGCCCTCCCGGTGGTTGAAGAGGTTGTAGAGATGGAAACCTCAAACCACCAAAACAACCAAAAAAACCTGAACCACCACCCAAACCCACCAACACCTACCTGGTCCATCGCCCCAAACACGCACGCGGCCGGGATGCCCTCGTGGTTGAAGAGGTTGTAGAGGTACTCGACGTGGTGGCGCGTGGCCGCAAACAGGATGGTCGGCTGCTTGGCGGACACGACCTCGCGGATGAGGTACAGCAGCGCGCCGAGCTTCTCCTCGGGCCTCGGGGTTGTACGGGTTTGGGGTTTGGGGTTTGGGGTTTAGGTATTAGGGTTATGGGTTTAGGGTTAAGGGTTTAGGGTTTAGGGTTAAGGATTTAAGGTCTGGTGGGCGGCAGAGGCGACCATGCGGATGAGGCAGATCAGGGAGCCGAGCTCCTCCTTGTGTCTGTGTGGGGTTGCGGGTTCCAAAGGTCGGCACAAGATGCACGCTCACACACACACACACACACACACACACGCGCACACGCACGCGCACACACGTACACGCGCACGCACACGCAGGGTGTCCGCTCTCACACGTACACAACCACACAAAACACACAATCGCACTCACACACAGACACTTCGTTGCCCTCACCTGACCGTGAAGAACGCGAGCGACAGCTCCGGCGAGATCTTGGTCTCGGCGTCGAGCCGCACCAGCTGCGGCGCTTGCAGGCCCGCCTGCGCGCGTGTGTGTGTGTGTGTGTGCGTGTGTGTGTGCGTGCGCGTGCGCGTATGTGTGTGTGTGTGTGCGTGTGTGTGTGTGCGTGTGTGCGTGTGCGTGTGTGTGTGTGTGTGTGTGTGTGGCCCGCCTGTGTGTGTGTGCGTTTGCGTGTGTGTGTGTGTGTGTGTGTGTGTGTTTGCCTATCTGCGCACGCCAAAGAACGCACACGGGAGAAGGAGTCATGCGTCAGGCAGGGGGGACAGGCGTGCGCGCAGAAGCTCTAGTTTCCTGACCATCTACAATCTAAAGATCTGCAATTAAACAGCACCTGTTTAAACTGTACGTGTACAGGTGTGAACACCTTAAAACCCCTAAAACAGAACTACCCACCCGAGAGAGAACTCCCCACCAGAACTACCCATTTTGACCGACCTGGGCAAAGTCCGCGAGCGACTTTGGCATCGTCGCGGAGAAGAGCAGCTTCTGCGCGCGGTCGGTGAGCTTCCCTAGCAGCTCGACGATCTGGTCCTTGAAACCTGGTAAGGACAAGAGGGAGAGGGAGAGGGAGACAGAATGAGAGCAAGACCGGCGTGTGTGTGTGTGTGTGAGCATGTGTGTGTGTGTGTGTGTGTGTGTGAGCGTGTGCGTACTGCACGCGGTCAGTCAGCTTTTCGAGCAGCTCAACGATCTGGTCCTTGAAGCCTGAGGGGACTTGAGGGTGAGTGAGAGTGAGAGAGCGTGAAAGTCAGAGTGAGTAAGAGAGTGAGTGCGAGTGGGAGTGGGAGTGGGAGAGGTGTGTGTGAGCATGTGTTTGTGTGTGCACGTGCTGCGATGATCGATGAGGCTTCCGAGCAGCTCCACGATCTGGTCTTGCAGGGGGAGGAGAGTGAGAGTGAGAGTAAGAGTGAGTGTTAGTGTGAGTGTGAGTGTGAGTGTGAGTGAGAGTGAGTGAGAGTGTGAGTGTGAGTGTGAGTGTGAGTGTGTGTGAGTGTGAGTGAGAGTGAGAGTGAGTGAGAGTGAGTGTGAGAGTGAGAGTGAGAGTGAGAGTGAGAGTGAGAGTGGGAGTGGGAGTGAGAGTGAGAGTGAGAGTGAGAGTGAGAGTGAGAGTGAGAGTGAGAGTGAGAGTGAGAGTGAGAGTGAGAGTGAGTGAGAGCTGGACGTGCGTGTGCGTGTGCGTGTGCGTGAGTGTGCGTGTGCGTCTGCCCGGCCACTCACCCATCTCAAACATGCGGTCGGCCTCGTCGATAACAAGGTACTCGACCGTGCGCAGGCTCATGCCCTCCACCTCAGCAAGGTGGTGGATGAGGCGTCCGGGGGTTGCGACGAGGATGTCAGGGTTCTGCGGGGGAAAAACAGCAGCAGAGAGAAGGGTCAGCACGAAGGTCAGCATGCCGGATCAAATTGTCGTGTGTGGCGTCTCTCTTAAAGTAGACAGATGTGCACATATATGGGTGCGTGCGCTGGTGCGAGGGTGGGGGGAAGATGAGGCGCCCGGGGGTCGCGACGAGGTTGTCTGGGTTCTGCGGAATAAAACAGCAGCAAGGTGAACAGGGTCGGGACGACGGATCACACAGTCGTGGGTAGCGTCTCGCTTTAAGTAGACAGATGGGCACATATATGGGCGTGCGCGCTGGGGCGAGGGCGGTGGAGGATGAGGCGTCCGGGGGTCACGGCGGGGATGTTTGGGTTCTGCGGAATAAAACAGCAGCAGATTGCGTGCTCATGTGTCGCGTACATGCGTGCACATTCACGTGTGCAGACACGTGTGATCAAGACACTCCGCCAGCGCACTTGCGCCAGCTCTGCAAACTGCGCAGCCATTGCTTCACCCTCCACACCTCCACACAAACAAACACAATGCACTCTTCAGATCCTCCTCCACACCCCGACTACCCCACACTCGAGTCCACACATGCACCACCTCCAGCTCCACACACACACCCATCCACCCACCCACCCACCCACACGCACGCGCGCACTTGCGCGCCACACTCAACGATCCCTAAACGCACGCCCAGTCAAGATACTCAGACGGCACACCTGCGCCAGCACAGCAAAGTGCGCCTCCATCGCGTCACCACACACACACACACACACACATGCATACACACACGCACACACAAACACACACTCGATCATCTCTACACGCACGTCCGTTCAAGAACATAATCCAAGACAGATCAAGCCCCGCATTCCCACACCTCCGCCGGTCAGCAGAATGCGCCTCCATCGCACCACCTCCACACACAACACACGCAACACACACAACACACACACACTCTTCAGCTCCTTCTCCACACCCCGACCACACCCCACACCCCACACTCAAGCCCACACCTGCGCCAGCTCAGTTAACTGCGCATCCATTGCGTCACCTCCACACCTCCACACACAAAACACACACACACACACGCACTTGTCAGCTCCTCCTCCTCCACACCCCGACCACACCCTACACCCCACACTCGAGCCCACACCTCTGCGCCAGCTCAGCAAACTGCGCCTCCATCGCGCCACCTCCATAAACACACGCACACACGCACACAACACACACACACTCTTCAGCTCCTCCACACCACAACCACCCCACACCCCAAACTCGAGCCCTTACCTGCGCCAGCTCAGTTAGCTGCGCATCCGTTGCATCACCTCCACACCTCCACACACAAAACACACACACATACACACACACACTCTTCAGCTCCTCCTCCACACCCCAACCACACCCCACACCCCACACTCGAGCCCACACCTGCGCCAGCTCAGCAAACTGCGCCTCCATCGCGTCACCTCCACACCTCCACACACAAAACACACACACACACACACACTCCTCAGCTCCTCCACACCCAACCGACACCCACACCCACACTCGAGCACACTGCGCCAGCTCAGTTAGCTGCATCCATTGCGTCACTCCACAACCCTCCACACACAAACACAGTCCTACACAACACACACTCCTCAGGGCTCCTCCCTCACACCCACAAACACCCCACAACCCCAACACGTCGAGGCCCCACCTGCGCCAGCTCAGTTAGCTGCGCATCCATGCGTCACCTCCACAACCTCCACACCGCCACACACACGACACACACACACACCTCCTTAGCTCCTACCTCACCCGCCAACCACACCCCACACCCAAACTCGAGCCCACACCTGCGCCAGCTCAGCAAACTGCGCCTCCATCGCGTCACCTCCACACACACACACACACACACACACACACACACACACACACACACACTCGATCATCTCTACACGCACGTCCGTTCAAGAACGTAATCAAGACAGATCAAGCAACGCATTCCCACACCTCCGCCAGCTCAGCAAACTGCGCCTCCATCGCGCCACCTCCACAAACACACGCACACACGCACACAACACACACACACTCTTCAGCTCCTCCACACCACAACCACCCCACACCCCAAACTCGAGCCCTTACCTGCGCCAGCTCAGTTAGCTGCGCATCCGTTGCATCACCTCCACACCTCCACACACAAAACACACACACATACACACACACTCTTCAGCTCCTCCTCCACACCCCAACCACACCCCACACCCCACACTCGAGCCCAAACCTCTGCGCCAGCTCAGCAAACTGCGCCTCCATCGCGCCACCTCCACAAACACACGCACACACGCACACAACACACACACACACTCTTCAGCTCCTCCTCCACACCACAACCACCCCACACCCCAAACTCGAGCCCCCACCTGCGCCAGCTCAGTTAGCTGCGCATCCGTTGCGTCACCTCCACACCTCCACACACAAAACACACACACACACACACACACTCTTCAGCTCCTCCTCCACACCCCAACCACACCCCACATCCCACACTCGAGCCCACACCCCTGCGCCAGCTCAGCAAACTGCGCCTCCATCGCGCCACCTCCACAAACACACGCACACACGCACACAACACACACACACTCTTCAGCTCCTCCTCCACACCACAACCACCCCACACCCCACACTCGAGCCCCCACCTGCGCCAGCTCAGTTTGCTGCGCATCCATTGCGTCACCTCCACACCTCCACACACAAAACACACACACACACACACACACACTCTTCAGCTCCTCCTCCACACCACAACCACCCCACACCCCACACTTGAGCCCCCACCTGCGCCAGCTCAGTTAGCTGCGCATCCATTGCGTCACCTCCACACCTCCACACACAAAACACACGCACACACACACACACACTCCTCAGCTCCTCCTCCACACCCCAACCACACCCCACACCGCACACTCGAGCCCACACCTGCGCCAGCTCAGCAAACTGCGCCTCCATCGCGTCACCTCCACACCTCCACACACAAAACACACACACACACACACACACTCCTCAGCTCCTCCACACCCCAACCACACCCCACACCCCACACTCGAGCCCACACCTGCGCCAGCTCAGTTAGCTGCGCATCCATTGCGTCACCTCCACACCTCCACACACAAAACACACACACACACACACTCCTCAGCTCCGCCTCCACACCACAACCACCCCACACCCCACACTCGAGCCCCCACCTGCGCCAGCTCAGTTAGCTGCGCATCCATTGCGTCACCTCCACACCTCCACACAAAACACACACACACACACACACACACACTCCTCAGCTCCTCCTCCACACCACAACCACCCCACACCCCACACTCGAGGCCCCACCTGCGCCAGCTCAGTTAGCTGCGCATCCATTGCGTCACCTCCACACCTCCACACACAACACACACACACACACTCCTCAGCTCCTCCACACCCCAACCACACCCCACACCCCACACTCGAGCCCACACCTGCACCAGCTCAGCAAACTGCGCCTCCATCGCGTCACCTCCACACACACACACACACACAGACACACTCACACACACACACACTCGATCATCTCTACACGCACGTCCGTTCAAGAACGTAATCAAGACAGATCAAGCCACGCATTCCCACACCTCCGCCAGCTCAGCAAACTGCGCCTCCATCGCGCCACCTGCACACACACGCACACACAAACACAACACAACACACGCACACTCTTCAGCTCCTCCACACCCCACACCCCACACTCGAACCCACACCTGCGCCAGCAGCAAACTGCGCATCCATTGCGTCAACCTCCACACCTCCACACACACAACACACGCACACACACTCGTCAGCTCCTCCTCCACACCGACGGCCGACCACCCCACACCCCACACCCCACACTCGAGCCCACACCTGCGCCAGCTCAGCAAACTGCGCCTCCATCGCGTCACCACCGACGAGCACTGCGGTGCGCAGGTTGGTGAAGCGGGCGAGCTCCTGCGGGGGTGAAAAGAAACAGAAAAGTTGGAAAATGGCCCTGGGGGCGGCAGGTCTAGGACTCGAAGATGGAGCGGCGATGTTACTACCCAGGCAAAATGGTGCACCGTGTGCTGGTGAAGCGAGCGAGCCCCTGCGGGTGGGACAGCAAAAGAGTGGTGGGGGAGTAAAACAAGTGCCCTTGGAGGCGGTAGACCTAGGACTAGAAAGTGGACAGGCGATGTTACTGCCCAGGCAGGTGGTGCCAGCTGCTGGTGCACACAAGGGTGAAGCGAGCGGACTCCTGCGAAACGGCCTCTGCGTGCCATTACGAATAATCGTTATGGCGCGCACAGGCCTTGTCGGCTTGACTGGCCACAAGGCTACTACTGTGACCCTGAGGAAGGTCCTTTCTATATGCTCCTTGCCAGACATGTCTGCCAGAGACCGCTGTTTGGAGTAGTCTAGCCCGCGGGAGCGGTAGTCTATCGGCCGGGAGCCGGCGGTTCTCTAGAACACTTAGATCACGGCGGGTGATCTCTAGTAGAAGAGAAGCCTGCTAAGCTGGAAACCCCGTGTTACTTGTTACATGTGGCACGCACAGCAAAACAAGCGTCCACCAAACGCACACACGTGTGCGATCCCTGCACTCCAGGTTGCCCCCTTGACCGCTCCCTCGCCTGGCGACAGGCGAGCGCCACCCCACCCCACCACCACCGCCACCCCAGCCAGTGGTTTCCTCTACAGGATTCTTAATTGTTTTCTTGGAGCCATTTCACTGGAAATCCGGCTTTATGGTTCTGAACTCCGGCTCCAACAGCCGAAAAAGAAATCACCGACCCCAGCAATCAGCCTTGCGCTTCTGCAGCGCCAGCTCACACGTGCCCCCAACCCCCCCCATACACCCACACACACTACACACACACACACACATACACACACATACACACACACACACACACCTTGGTCGCCTTGTGCGTCTGCAGCACCAGCTCGCGCGTGGGCGCGAGCATCACCGCGCGTGAGCCCGCGCGCTGCGAGTGCTCCTTGAGCCTGCACGCGTGCGTGCGTGTGCACCGTGCCGTGTGAGTGACAGGCGGAGAGCCAGCGTCCTCCAGCAGTCGTTGCTGCCAGCACGCCCGGCATGTCGTGCTTTCCACAAACCCTAGTGCAAGTAGCGTACACGCTGGCAGCGCCAGGCGCACGCACGCGCCCAGCATGCGCCTCCGCTGCCAGCACGCCCCGGCGTGTCGCGTACTACACAGACCCGAGCGCAAGTACCGCACACGCTGGCAGTGCCAGGTGCACGCACGCGCCCAGCCTTAGCCTTCGCTGCCAGCACGCCCCGGCATGTCGCGCATTCCACAAACCCTCGTGCAAGTACCGCGCACAGCGCCAGGCGCATGCACGCGCCGCCCCGGCGCCCCGGCACCCCACCCCGCACCCACTTCTCCAGCATGGGGATGACGAACGCGGCTGTCTTTCCAGACCCCGTGCGCGCCATGCCGATGAGGTCGACGCCCTGGAGGATGAGCGGCATCGAGCGGCGCTGGATGGGCGTTGGCAGGCGGAAGCCCTTGCGCTTGATCGCGCGCAGCACGGGCAAGCTCAGGCCCATGGACTCTGCGGGGCGGTCGCGGGTGGGGAGTCGTGGCGGCGGGGCGAGGAGGGCGAGGGGTGTGTGTCGGGCGGGAGGTGCAGTGCAGCGGTGGGTACCACGCACGTGTGTGTGCACTGTGGGTGGCGCCCCCCTCCACGACCCTGCTGTGTCCCGAAGTGGAAGCGCAGCAGGCGCCACCGTGCCGTGGCCAGCACGCAGCCAGGCAGCGCACGGTGCATGGGGACCCCGCTGCCCATGCGTCATGCATGCACGCATGGCAGCTTGCGCCTGTGGGAGGGAGGGGCAGCCATGCACAACCCCTGCGCGCAAACTCACCGAACGTGCCCGTCCTCATCTTCTTCTTCTGCTCCCGAGCCGCCTTGGCGCGCCGCCCAGTGAGCGGCTTGTTCTCATCCCGCTCCTCGTCATTAAAACCAAACTCCACTGTGGGATCATCACCATCGTAGTCGCTGCCCGATTCGCTCATGCTGAACACGCTGATGCAGAAGTAGCAAGCCCGGACGGCTCACGACGCACAAGGCTAAGGTGGTCGAACTGTGTGTGTGGCGGCGGCGGCGGCGTGCGTATCCGCACCACGTGTCTCCTCTCCTTTTAGCGGCAGCTAACGGTTCAGTTGCCGTGGGCGTCAGCACCTCACTGCTGCGCTCCAGGGCGGAACCTGCCTCCGTGTGGGAAGTGCATTCCCACACTCTTCCTCGCGCAGCCCCAACTACGAACAGCAGGCGACGCGACTGCTAAGCTTGTTATTTTTGCGTGAATATATAGTGCACGCGCACAGAGAGGCTGGTTCACAAACAGTGCTGCCAGTTGTGCAATACAGGCTGCGCCCAGTGCTGATCCAAGTGCTGGATTAAGCAGCTCTCGTCGTGGAGTGGCAGAGGTGACGGCTACGCCAACAGCAGGGCCACCATCGCAACAACTTTCTAAGCGCATCCCGGCTCTCGAGCTCCAGTAGTTCATGGCGCCCAAAAAAGCTGCTGGCAAGAAGGGCGGCAAGAAAGGGAAGAAGGGCGACGATGCGGAGCCGCCGCACGATGGGAGTTGGGAGCTGGTAAGGCACAGCACGCGCGCACATGGGGTGATGCATGCATGCATGTTGCGTGCATGCATAGGCATCACCCCACTGCGTGCCCCGTCCACGCAGGCCGTGGACACTGGGACATGGGAGAAGGCGGTGACTGAGCTGCCAGGTGAGGGGGCGCGGTGTGGCTGTGGGTGCCGTGCTTACGAGCGCGCGCACGACACGCGGCTTGGCGCGAGCACGACTCCCCCCACCTTCCCACCCAATCCCACCCAACCTTGTGCGCAGACGCCAACACGTGGCCGACATGGGGAGCGCTGCGCGAGCGTGTGCTAATCTCGTGTAAGCAGGTGAGACCGCTCCGCAACGACTGAGCGCTGCGCGCAACGAGAGACGGACCGCCACCCGCTGAAGTCACCACGCCCCAGCCTCACACGCGCGCCCACCTCCATCCCCAACAGATCAAGATCAAGAACACCGCGTCGTTGCGAGACGCGTTCTGCAGCGAGATCGTGAAGCTGTCGCCGCCCGAGCTCAGCAGCCTCGACGTGAGTGGCTCGTCCAACCTGCGCAACGTCATCGTGTCGCCAATGCAGGCGTGCCCGTCGCTGGAGACGGTCATTCTGTCGCGCTGCTCGTCGCTCGACTACGTGATGATCCAGAGCGCGACCGTCAAGCACCTGCGCATTGTGGGGTGCGCCGACCTGACCAAGGTACTCATCCACTGCCCGGCGCTCTCGAGCCTCGCGATGCAGGACAACCCGAAGCTCGAGACGATCATGCTGTGGAGCGACGAGCTGCGGGAGCTTGACATGGCCGGGTGCACCGGCATCGTGTCGCTGAAGCTGCAGTGCCCGCACCTCGCGCCGCCCGGGCTGAAGCACCCGCCTCTCCGTCACATTGAGGCGCACATCAAGCCCGACCACCCGCCGATCTCCTTCATGCTGCGGGACACATACGGCGAGGCGGCGCGCGAGGCGGCAGAGGCAAAGGAGAAGGACTGGAAGGCGCTCAAGGACGACAGCATCATCCCCAAGGCGCACCGCGCGTTTTGAGCATGCGGTCGCTGGGTAGTGCGCTCGCAGTGCGCAGGGTGATGGATAGGATTCGGGGGTGCGGGAGGCGACTCCACCGGTTGCTACATTGTAATTATAGTCCTCCACCTGCACCCGAGCGCCCCCGTATGGCGATCAATCAATCAACCTGCAATGGACCTGCTCAGTGTGTTGGGGCTGCCTCTCTCCACAGCCGGTGTGGCACGTCGGTCCAGCCGCTTATTTCGTCTTGAGCAGCGACGGCACCAGGTCCTCGAACTGCGGCACCAGTAGCGGGGTGTGGAGCGATGGTGTCGGTGCGTGCACGGCAAGTACTAGAGAGGGGCACGCATGCACCAGCCAAGCTGTCCGTTGTGCCTTCCCTCCCTCAGTCGCCCATCCCACCCCACGCGGGCTTCATGCATGTAGGGCACACTACATGCATGCCCCACACGCTGTCTCACTCCCATGCAGATGCCCATGCGGATGCCCATGCAGATGCATGCCCATCCATCCATGCGTGCTGATCAGACGCACTCGCCTCCTGGGAGCATAGCTGCCACGCGCTGCCTAACCCTGCGCCGGCACCGAACGCCACGACGGCGCCACGCACGCAGCTCCCGCCTGCACGGGGGCAATCACACGCAGGCATCGTGCATGATCGTGGGTGCATGCATGGGGGCCCATGGGGGTGGATCAGTGCGGTGCATGTATTGATTGCAATCATACAGGAGCACTTACGGAAGAGAAGCATGGCGGCTGCAGCTCCAGTCAGCGTGCCATAGCTCACGCGACGCAGGGATAGATCCAGCAGCTTGTCCCAGCGTGCATCGATCTCGAGGCTGGCCTTATCAGCCATGATAATTGTCTCTGGTCTCTTTGGACACTGCTGAGCGGGTTTGCTTAACGGGGGGTCGGCCGACATGTCGGCACAATAGCTAATGTGTAAGTGTGAAGTCCACACGCAATTGCCCTAGTTGGCCCCCTGAGTTGCCACTATTTCGTGCACTAGTGCGTGTGGCCCACCTGTGCGTGTGGCCCCCCTCCTATCGCGCGGGCGTTCACCCTGTAGGGCACCATGAGCTGGCTCAACAGGGAATACTGGACCAAAATCCTGCACAATACGCCTGCGCAGCCAAAATTCTCGCTGGAGGAGCTGCAGTTGCAGTACGAGACGCTGGAGCGGAACCCGGTGGTACACGAGGGCAATCGAGCTGTGGTGGTGGAGACGCTGCGCTCCATCGCGGAGTTTATGATATGGGGCGACCAGAACGAGCCACGCGTCTTTGAGTACTTCCTGGATCACAACGTGATAGCGATCTTGCAGCGGGTGCTCGTGCAGCCAGCCAACAGGTGCGGATATCTGGCCTCGGTCTGTTTGATTGAATCTGGGTTCCACGCAGCAGCAGCATGCGAGGTGGTGGGGAGATGCAGACCGCCCACTGAGCTTGGGACATACAAATCCGCGCACCTGTGCACCCAGGGCGGGCACATGTGGGCGCATGCATGGGCAATGCATGCATGGCTACCACGCATGGCTACCATGCATGGCCCCACTCTCTCTCTCACACACACACACACACACGCACAGGTCGGGTGCCGTGGCGAAGCAGGTGCTGCAAACGCTCTCCATCGTGGTGCAGAACATCTCCAGCGAGACTGGCACATACTTCCTGTTCTCAAACAACCACGTGAACAACATCCTGGACATTGAGTTTGACTGGGAGGATGAGGAGGTGCTGGGGTACTACGTCTCACTCATGAAGGCCATCTCGCTCAAGCTGAACGCCAGGACGTCGCAGTTCTTCATCAAGAACGACGTGGTCGACGGCTCGCTGGTGTTCCCGCTGTACAAGGCGGCGGTGAAGCTTGCGCACCACAGGGAGGGCATGGTGCGCGCGGGCATGCGCACCACGACGCTCAACATCTTCTGCCTGGCAGACCCCTACGTGGACACAATCATCACGTCGCAGCCGTCGGCGCAGTACCTTGCAGATATGGCCGGCTATCTCGCTACGCACATCCGGGTGGGTGCGCTGCATGCGCTCCCATGCGGGCCCCATGCTTCGCAACATGCAACCTCCATGCGGGCACCATACGCATGCACACCGTGGGGGCCACACATGGCTGCACTTGTGTGGTCACGGGCATGCCTGAATCCCCCCCCCTCACCATTTCTCCACACGCACGCGCGCACATACACACACTCACACACACACACACACACACACACTCCGCGTGCACGCACTCGATCACGGCGTCTCGCAGATCCTCGACATGCGCATGGCCGGCGCGGAGTCGTTTGGCGGCCACGCGATGGCGTCGCTCGACTCTCAGCTGGCAGAGGTCGAGGACATCCTCGCGTACGCGGCCGACGTGCTCGGCGCCAGCCACCCCTACCTCGCGCACCTGCTGTCGCAGCAGCTGTGGGCGACCGTGGTCGGGCCGGTGCTGCTCGCACCGCTCCTGGCGGCCGCACAGCCGCCCGCTTCCTCCTTGGCCGCCGCCCCCGGTGGCAGCGGCGCCTTGCCCGAGAGCGGCGTGCGCCCCGCGTGCGCGCTGTACGTGCTCGAGCGCCTGCTCGTGATGGTCACGTACCGCCCGCTTCTGCACAACCTCCTACTCGCGCTCTTCTCGCGGTCGTACCGCGACGCACGGGACGGCGGCGGCGGAGGGCGCCAGCCGTGCGGCGTCGAGCGCATCTCGGCATCGCCAGCAATGGCCGCGTCCGCGGCGCTGCCGCTGCCGCTGCCGTGCTGCCGCGACGGCGTGACCGCGGCGCTCACGCACGGCGGGCCGCACACGGCCGGCAACTGCGTGCGCATGCTCGTCGCGGTCTCAAAGTGCGCGGCCGCCGACGCGACGCTGCTGTACGCGCTTGGGCTGCTCACGGCCGCGCGAGTGAGCGCGTTTGGCAGCGCTACTGGTTGCGACGCGGGCGGGGGTGGGAAGGCGCCGTCGGGCGCCGCAGGCAGGCAGGTCTCCCCGAGCGCCTGCGACGTGTGCGCGCTCGGTGATGCCCTCGAGGCGGAGCAGCAGCAGCAGGCGGCGTCCTTGTCCTCGCCTTCTCCCGCAGGAGGCGGCGGCTCCGGTGCGGCTCTAGGGCGCGGCTGCATGGCGCCGGCGGGCGTGCTGGCGTTCCCGTACTCGCTCGTGTGGACGACCGCGGTGCCGCCGCAGCTGCCAGCGTCCGAGACGGGGGCGCCAGAGGCGCCCCAGGTGGCGCCGGCAGGGGGGCCCGCGAGTGTGGCGCCGGGCGGCGCTGCTGCTGCTGCTGCTGCTGCCTCCGAGGGCGGTGCGGTCGAAGGGGCAGCAGCGGGGTCGCGTCGGCCGGCAGCGGAGCCAGCGAGCGACGACGCGAGCGCGGACGCGGACGCGGCAGCGGAGTGGGCGCCCATGGGCTCGGCGCATGCGCCCGCAGGGGACGTGGCCGGCAGCAGCGGCGCTGACCGCGGAGAAGAAGGGCAGCTAGAGGGTGACGTGCTCGCACCTGGCGCAGTGGCGCAGCAACAGGCTGTCAGGGAGGGACCAGGCGTGGCTACTGCTGCTCTGGTCGTGGGAGAGTCAGACGAGACCGATGGCGCTCCGCGTGAGGAGGATGCGGCGGCTAACGTGCCAGCGGCTGTGGCGCAGGAGGAGACTACTGGCGTGTCAGCATCAGTGCCGCACGATGCAGCGTCGGACGAGGCGGCCGGTGCTCCGCTGCAGAAGGAGGAGATGGAGGCTGCTGATGTGTCAGCGTCTGTGCAGCAGGAGGAGGCGGCTGGCGTGGCAGCAGCACTGCAGCACGATCCAGCGTCGGTCGAGGCGGCTGGCGCTCCGCAGGAGGCTGGGGGGGAGAAAGGTGGCGTGCCAGCGTCTGTGCAGCAGGATGCAGCGTCGGACGACGCGGCCGGTGCTCCGCTGCACGAGGAGGAGGCTGGTGTGCCAGCGTCAGTGCAGCAAGAGGAGGCTGCTGGCGTGTCAGCATCACTGCAGCACGATCCAGCGTCGGACGAGGCGGCTGGTGCTTTGCCGCAGGAGGAGGCTGGAAACTTGGCAGCGTCACTGCAACACGATGCAGGGTCGGACGAGGGGGCTGGTGCTTTGCTGCAGGAGGAGGAGGCTGGCGTGTCAGCATCAGTGTTGCAGGATGCAGCGGTGGACGACGCGGCTGGTGCTTTGCTGCAGGAGGAAGAGGCTGCTGGCGTGTCAGCATCAGTGCCGCAGGATGCAGCGTCGGACGACGCGGATGGTGCTTTGCTGCAGGAGGAGGAGATGGAGGCTGGCGTGCCAGCATCAGTGCCGCAGGATGCAGCGGCGGACGACGCGGATGGTGCTTTACTGCATGAGGAGGAAAGGGAGGCTGGCGTGCCAGCTTCATTGCCGCAGGAGGAAGTGCAGCAGGAGGAGGACGCTGCGTTGTCAGTGCATGCGGAGGAGCCCGCGGCTGCGTCACCAGCGCACGAGGGGGCTGCTGATGGTGCCTCGTCAGCGCTCGCCGAGCCCGCAGCTGCGTCGCCACTGCACGAGGGGACTGCTGATGGTGCGTCGGCAGAGCTACCGCAGGAGGGGCCCGCCGTGACGGCTGCGACGGGCAGCGACCCCCCCTCCGTCAGCGCGCCGCCCGACGACGAGGAGGGGATAGAGCCGGGCCCCGCACCATCGGGTGGCGAGGACGAGGCGGCAGCAGCGGCGGGCACGGAGCAGGCGGAGGAGCAACGGCCCGCCGCGCACGGCCGCGACGGCAGCGCTGCGCCACCGCCGCCACCGCCGCCGCC
>VFSX01000014.1:106102-113602 GCA_016618255.1 Chlamydomonas sp. UWO 241
GGCGGCTCTGCTGCATGGGGAAAGGTGTGCGTCTTGCCCTGCATACACACGTACACACATCCTACGCACACATGGGCCCACACCCTACGCACACACACACACACACCATGCGCAC
The DNA here is from genome assembly GCA_016618255.1 of Chlamydomonas sp. UWO 241. NCBI lineage: Eukaryota > Viridiplantae > Chlorophyta > Chlorophyceae > Chlamydomonadales > Chlamydomonadaceae > Chlamydomonas > Chlamydomonas priscui. Next base: position 106,218 of record VFSX01000014.1, read on the forward strand.
ACACATGGGCTCTGCTGCATGGGGAAAGGTGTGTGTGGTGCCCTGAATACACACGTACACACGCCCTATGCACACATGGGCCCACACTCTACGCACACACATGAGCTCTGCTGCATGGGGAAAGGTGAGTGTGGTGCTATGCCCCCCCACGCACACGCGTACGCATACTACCACCACCACCACCACCACCACCGCACACACAGTTGACTGACCACCTGCTCGCACCACACACACACACATCCATCCGCACACATCCATCAACACACACGCATGCACACCTCACCCCCACACCCCTACCGTAGCACCGCTGTGCCTTTGCGGGGGTCCGCCAAATGCCTAATTATTTTGACTTTTTACGCTTTTGCGTGAGGGATTTCGACTTAATTTTGTCTTTGCGCTGCCTTTGCGCGGCCGCTCGAAGGTTTTTTGCTGCACGCAACAGAGACCTGGCAAGCTGGCTGCATCTGATATAAAAGTAATGAGAGAGCTGCGCCCGTTGCGGTGTGGGCGTCGCAGAGAGCTTGTCACAGAGAGAGAGAGAGAGAGAGAGAGAGAGAGGGAGGGTTACAAGCTGTCTGTCCCTGTTGAGCCGTGTCTACACGCGAAACGGTCTGCAGGGAGCTAGGAAAATACGATTGATTGCTGCAAGACGTAGTGCATTTGAAAGCTCGTATCAAGGCTGTCCAACGGTATGCAACACGTTGGTATTGCCTTTGCGGGGCCCCGCAGTTTATTTTTGAATCGGCCGCCTTTGCAGGGCGTTTCCTGACTTGAATACAATTTCGTCTTTGCTCTGCCTTTACAGGGCGTTTTCGGACTTTATTAGGCGCAAAGGCACAGCGGTACGGTCACACACCCAGTCCCCCGAAGGCCTTTCCGACATGCTCCATTTTAGCTGCGCAATCGTGCTCCATTCGAGCTGCACAATCGTGCCTCCCACGCACACCATCACACACACACACACACACACACACACTACGTACACAGTCGCCTGAAGGCCTGTCCGCTGTGCTGCACTCGAGCTGCGCCATCGTGCTCGCCCCACACACACACACCATCACACACACACAAACACACACACATACACTAACACCGCCACAAACACACACTAGCACTTGTGCTCGCACCTACAACCCACGCCCCCCCCCTCACACACACAGTCGCCCGAAGGCTTGTCCGCCGTGCTGCACTCGAGCTGCGCGATCGTGCTCGCCGACCCCGCGCCCACGCGGCTGAATGCTGGCGTCGTCGCGTCGATGGCGCCGCTGATGGGGTCGGAGCCGGGGGTGGACCCGGGCGTGGGGAAGTGGCTGCACGTGAGTACCTTGGAGATGCGTTATGCGTGCACGCACTCTGTGCCTGTCTATCTCCCGGGCGCCCTCTCTGTCTCTCTCCCTCTCTTTCTCTCTTCCTCTCTCCCTCTTTCTCCCTCTCCCTCTCCCTCTCTCCTTCTCTCCCTCTCCCCCTCTCTCCCCTCGCTCCCCTCTTATTTCTCCCTCTCCCTCTCCCTCTCATGCGAACACACACACACTCTCTTGCAAACACACACATATCTGCCTGCCTCAGGGATTGAGTGCGCAAGCACAAGTCTAATACGCCATTTAAGGCGTCCAACAAGACTGTAAAATCGACCACACACTGTGTGCAACCCACCAACCCGCCCACCCACCAACCCGTCAGGTTGCACGTGCGCCCGCACGTGCGCGGCCTGCTGCACTGTGTGCACCTGCTCCATCGCATGCACACACACACTGTGAGTGACTTACCCACCCACCCGTCCACACACCCACACCCCTCCCCACCCACACCCACGCAGGTACACGTGCGCCCGAGCGTGCGCGGCCTGCTGCGCGTGCTGCGCGCAGCGCCCGCCAAGAAGGGCGGCCTCATCGGCGCGATGCGCCCGCTCGCAGACGGCCACTGGGTGCTCGCGTTCCCCGACTCGGTGCGCAGCGCGGCGGCGGCGGCGCTTGTGGCGCAGCGGACGGCGATGATGCAGGACACGTACCAGGAGCTGCTCGTGCGGCTCGTCTCGGCGAGCACGTGACGCGTGGCGGCGCGGGCATGAGTGGTGGCGTGTCACGCGAGTGGCGCAGCAGTCGGCGCTGGTGCAGGGCACGTCCCACGTGGAGCTGCTCGTCTCGGCGGGCACGTGACGCATGGCGGCAGGCATGAGCAGTGGCGTGTGACGGCGTGACGCGCGAGTGGTGCGACGGTGACGCGCGAGTGGCGCAGCGGTCAGCGCTGATGCAGGCCCTGAGGGCACGCCCCAAGTGGGGCTGCTCGTGCAGCTCGTCTCGGCGGGCACGTGACGTGTGGCGGCAGGCATGAGCGGTGGCGTGTGACGGCGTGACGCGGGAGTGGTGTGATGGTGACGTGCGAGTGGCGCAGCGGTCGGCGCTGTTGCAGGGCAGGTCCCAAGTGTCGGCGAGCACGTGACGCGCGTGCTGGCTGTTGCGCGAGTGGGCAGAGGCTGAGCTGAGCTGAGCAGGCGGAGTCGGGCGAAGCAGGCAGAGCTGAGCAGTCAGTAGAGGCTGGCATCACCAAGTCTGCACGGTGAGAGAGAGAGAGGTGGCACAGGTAGGCCGCCAGCCCCTGAGCTGCAGAGCAGTGTCTGCGATCTTCTCGGTGGGTGTTAGTGGGAGACGTAGAGATGTGTGTTACCGTGGGGTGTTGGCTTTTGCCGGGGTCATGGTGGATCAGCAGAGGCTTGCAGAATCACCGTCAGGTCTTCATGAGAGTCGAAAAGCGCTCTCGGCCGCAAGAAGGCTGGAGTCTGCAAGTAAAGCCGAGTCCACACTCTCCATCTCTCAACGTTGTACAAGTTTACCAGTATCATCATCTGGCGATGATGGATTAGTAGCGCGACACGACAGAAGAGAACTCGGCTATTTGTTGCGCAACAACACTAAAACCCAGAGAGATGATGGAGAAGACGCCCACGCAAGAGGCAGGCGTCTTCGCTGGTGCCCGCATCAGCACTGCACCGGCGGTCGTAGATGCCGTCTGTCCGCTGACATCCGAGTGCTTCAAGGGGGCACAGCGAAGACCGACCGCGCAACAGGGATTGGCCAGGTGAGGCCGTCACTCGCGTGTGCGCAGGACCAATTGCGCAGTGTTGTGCATGCATGCGTTTTACAGTGTCTTTAGAACGCACTCGGTTGATTGCACTGCACTGCATGGGGCGACACTGCGCACTGCATGCGCAACACGGCATGCAGACTCACAACCCTGTCGCATGCACATGCACACAGACACACATACACAAGCACACACACTCATGGACACCCATGAACACAAACACCAGGGGCCGATACACACACACACACACACACACAAGCACGCGCCGCCATCGTCGTGCCCACGAGCGCCCCAGAGTAGAAAACACACACACACACACACGCATGCACGCCCCCCCCCCCCACCACCACACACACGCACAAACACGTCCTCCCACATCCCACCACCCCCGCCCAAGGCGGGTGGCCTCTGCAATGGGCAGCGCGCCGCGCGTCGACTCATCGCCACGCGGCACCTCAAACAGCGCGCGGCCAGCCAGAAGCCAGCCGGGCGCCGGGCGCCGCGCGCCGGAGCTCTACGGCATGCAAGCGCCGGGCAGAGGTAGGTTCTCTCTCGCTCTCTTCTCTCTCGCTCTCTCTTTCTCTCTCTCTCTCTCTCTCTCTCTCTCTCTCTCTCTCTCTCTCTCTCTCTCTCTCTCTCTCTCTCTCTCTCTCTCTCATTTGCTCATACTCAGGCGGTTGCCCTTCACTCCCCCCCCACCACCAGGGGCGCTGGTGCTGGCGGGCGAGGGCGGGCTGGCGTCGGCCGCGGCGCGCCCGGGGACCACCGTCCCGGGCGCGCGTGGCAGCGGCGGCGGCGGCGGCGGCGGGAGCGCGCAGGGGCTGTATGCGTTTGCGAGCAACGGTGGGTGGGTGGGTGGGTGGGGTGTCGGCGCATGTGTGGGTGCTGGTAGTCGGTACTTGAATCAGTACCCAAATCCCCATGTTTCACAAAACGTGCAAAAAAACTGAACCCTTAACCCTTAAACCCCTGAGGTACACAGGCGCACCGCGCGCGGTGGCATCCGCCCCCCACAGCACAAGCCCCTGAACCCTGAGTCCTAACCCCTGAACGCTGAACCCTTACCCCCTGCGGCACGCTGGCCCGTGACGCGCGCGGTGGCGTCCTCCCCCCACAGCACAAGCCCCTAAGCCCTGAACCCTGAACCCTAATCCCTAAACCCTGAACGTTTAACCCTGAGCCCCTGCGGCAAGCAGGCACGCGACGCGCGGTGGCGTCCGCCCCCCACAGCACATGCCCCTAACTCTGAACCCTAAACGCTTAACGCTTAACCCTGGAACCCTGCGGCATACAGGCGTGCCGCGCGCGGTGGCGTCCTCCCCACACACCGGTGCAGCACCCCCCCATGGCTGCACGAGCTCACCCAGCAGCCGTCCTGGCACATCCAGGTGCGTTTGTGTGTGCGAGTGTGTGTGTGTGTGTGTGTGTGTGTGTGTGTGTGTGTGTGTGTGCACGCGCTTGTGTTGAGGATTTTCAACCTCTTGTTGGCGCATGGTTGGTCATCCAACTTCAACCGCGCTTCCCCCACCCACCCCACACCACCACCACCACCACCACCACTGTCCGTACGCCTGGGACAGCAAACCCGGTCAATGATACGGGAGCAAAAATACACACACACACACAAACACACACACACACACACACACACACACACACACTTGCTCTCCCACACACACACAGGCCGTACGCCTGGGACATGCAGACCGAGTCTACGCTGCATGAATGCAGACACACATACACACGCACACACACGCACACACATGCACACACACACACACACACAAAATACACCCCCCCACACACACACACAGGCCGTACGCCTGGGACATGCGGACCGAGTCTACGCTGCATGAATGCAGACACACATACACACGCACACACACGCACACACACACACACACACACACAGGCCCTACACCTGGGACAAGCAGACCGAGTCTACGCTACGTGAGCGCATGCTCGCAGGCAGTGCTGCTGGCCTCAGTCTTGTCTCTGGTCTGGCAACTACAGACGGCGGAGGAGGCGGTGGTGCGAGTGAGTTTGAACTGGGTTTGAAATCGGTTTGAACTGGGCTTGAAACCTTAAACCTTTATGGTCGAGATTTTGGGGGTCAGGGTCGACGGTAAGGATGCCCTAAACCCGCATAAGCCGCTGGCCTCAGCCTCGTCTCTGGCCTGGCAACGACAAATGGCGGAGGAGAGGACGCAGGTGCGTTAGAACTGGGTTTGAACTGGGTTTGGACTGGGGTTTAACTGGGTTTGAACTGGGTTAGAACTGGGTTTGAACTGGGTTTGAACTGGGTATGAACTGGGTATGAGCCCTCAACCCTTTAGGGTTCGGGGTTTTGAGTTGAGAGTTCAGGCTTCAGAAGCCTTCAATCCTTAGCCGCTGGCCTCAGCCTCGTTTCTGGTCTGGCAACGACCGACAGTGGCAGCGCAGGCGGCGCAGGTGGGTTAAAACCATAGAGGACCCACCCACCACCCCACCCCACCCCCCCACACACAGACACAAATACATAGCAGGGTGTGACACACGTGTGCGCGCGCACCCACACACGCCCACACACGCAGCTGCGGCTGCGCGCCACACACACGCATGCACACACAATCACAAACCATGGACCTGTATATCCATAGATATGTACCCGACCTACCCAACCAACCAACCAACAACCAGGCCTCGGCAGCGTCGGCGGCAGAAATAGCCCCAACCAGCCGACAACGCCGATCAAACACACACACACACACACACACACACACCACCACCACCACTACCACCACCACCTGGCATCGGCGGCATCGGCGGCTCAAATAGCCTCAAACAGCCGGCAACGCCGATCAAACACATACACACACACACCACCACTACCAGGCCTCGGCAGCGTCGGCGGCACAAATAGCCTCAACCAGCCGACAACGCTGATCACACACACACACACACACACACACCACACCACACACACACCCAGGCCTCGGCGGCATTGACGGCACTAGGAGCACTCCCAATGGCCTTAATCAGCCGACCGGCACTAGGAGCACTCCTTACAGTAACAGTAACACGGGGTTTCCAGCTAAGCAGGCTACTCTTCTACTAGAGACACCCGCCGATACTCCAGCACACTTAAATACTAGAGTACCGCCGGCTCCCGGCCGATAGACTACCGCTCCCGCCGGCTAGACTACCCCAAACAGCGGTCTCTGAGAGACATGTCTGGCAAGGAGCATATAGGAGAGGACCTTCCTCAGGGTCACAGTAGTGGCCTTGTGGCCAGTCAAGCCGGCAGAGCGACTGGCGCTGACTGGAACGGTCCCCGCCTGGCAGTGCATGGCTGTCCAGCTCTCGTTTGCATGGGGCTCAGCCGGCGCCCCATGCCTCATGCATGACCAGGTCCCATCCTCCAGGGGTGCATGGACGACAGAGTTGTCATGGAGGCTGCCTGAAGACCTTCCAACGCCAGTCACCGGCAGACGAGCGACCCCAAGGAGCACTCCTAACGGCCTAAATCAGCCGACCGGACCGACCGACCCGCGCGCGCACGCACACACACACACATTTATATACACGCACACACACACACACGCACGCACACATGCCTGCATGCACACACACACACACACATGCCTGTACACACAAACACACACACACACCACACGCGCAGGCCTCGGCGGTATCGGCGGCACAAACGGCCTCAACCAGCCGGCCGGACAGACCGACCCGCGCGCCGCCGCGTGGTTTCGGACACACCAGCCGCTAGAAGGGCCGCCGGTCGTGCGGAGACATGCGGTTGCAGTGCGAGAGTGGCTAGACGAACAGGTGTGCGTGTGTGTGTGTGTGTGTGTGCCGTCGCGCAGAGACATGCGGTGGCGGTGCGAGAGTGGCTAGATGCACAGGTGTGTGTGTGGGGGGGGGTGTTTGTGCGTATGTGTGTGTGTGTGTGTGTGTGTGTGTGTCAGTCATCGCACGCAGGCATGCGGTTGCGGTGCGTGAGTGGCTTGACAAACAGGTGTGTGTGCGGGGGGGGGGAGAGTGCGTGGGGGAGGGACATGGATACATGTTTGTGTGTGTGTGTGTGTAGATATGTGTGCGTGTGTCATCGCAAGCAGGCATGTGGTCGCGGTTCGTGAGTGGCTTGACAAACAGGTGTGTGTGGGGGGGGGGGGGAGGGACAGGGATACATCTGTGTGTGTGTGTGTGTGTGTGCATCAGTCATCGCACGCAGGCACGCGGTCGCGGTGCGTGAGTGGCTCAACGAGCAGGTGCGGGCTTTAGGGGGTTCAGGTTTAGAGTTTTGAATTAAAGGG
>VFSX01000014.1:118602-146102 GCA_016618255.1 Chlamydomonas sp. UWO 241
GTGTGTGTGTGTAGGTGTGGATTTGTGTGTGTGTGTGGCACCTGGGTGCTGATGCACCAAGTGGAGCTGTATGAGCGGTGCATGGGGGAGCTGTGCGGCCAGGTGTGTGTGTGTGTGTGTGTGTCTGTGTGTGTGTGTGTGTGTGTGTGTGCGCATGTGTGTGTGTGTGTGTACGTGTGTGGATTTGTGTGTGTGTGTGTGGCACCTGGGTGCTGATGCACCAAGTGGAGCTGTATGAGCGGTGCATGGGGAAGCTGTGTGGCCAGGTTTGTGTGTGTGTCTGTGTGTGTGTGTGTGTGTGTGTGTGTGTGTGCATGTGTGTGTGTGTACATGTGGATTTGTGTGTGTGTGTGTGTGGCAGCTGCGTGCTGATGCACCAAGTGCAGCTGTATGAGCGGTGCATGGGGGAGCTGTGCGGCCAGGTGGGTGTGTGTGGGGGGGGCTTGTGTGTGTGTGTGTGTTCGTGTGTCAGCCAGGTGTTGATGCACCAAGTGGAGCTGTATGAGCGGTGCATGGAGGAGCTGTGCGGCCAGGTGTGTGTGTGTGTGTGTGTTTGTGTGTCAGCCAGATGTTGATGCACCAAGTGGAGCTGTATGAACAATGCATGGGGGAGCTGTGTGTGTGTGTGTGTGTGTGTGTGTGTGTGTCAGCCAGGGGCTGATGAACCAAGTGGAGCTGTGTGGGCAGTGCATGGGGGAGGATGTGTGGGAAGGTGGGGGAGCGGTCAATTTTCCAGTCCGTCGGATGGTGTTGGCGGTTGGATCAGTTTGCCTTGAGCGTGGCCTCTAGATGCGCCAACCATAGATTGTCCCGACCACAAACACACACACACACACACACACACACACACACGACACTCCGCCCTGGTGCAGCCCTGATGCTCTCTCGCCCTATCTCTCTCTCTCTCTCTCTCTCTTTATCATGTCAGCTCCGTTTGCCTCAAGCGCAGTTGTTCGACCAGCTGGCACACTCGCGCGCACACACACACACACACACACACACACACACATGCACACAGGTTGGATCCATATGCCTTAAGCGCGGCTACTTGATACACCAGCTGTTGCACACACGCACACACACACACACAGGTTGGTTCCATATGCCTCGAGCACGGCTACTTGATACACCAGCTGTTGCACACACACACACACACACACACTCACACACACACACATACACACGCACACAGGTTGGCTCCATATGCCTTGAGCGCGGCTTCTTGATACACCAGCTGTGGGGCGCGGGCGTGACGCTCCTGAAGGCTGCACTGGCAGACAGGGACACTGCGTGGCAGGTGGCAATCACTGCCAAGAAGCAGGTGCGTGTGTGTGTACATGTGTGTGTGCATGTGTGTGTGTGTGTGTGTGTGTGTGTGTCACTCCTGAAGGCTGCCCTTGCTGACAGGGACACTGCGTGGCAGGTGGCAATCACTGCAAAGAACCAGGTGTGGTCGATTTTACAGTCCGTCGGACGCCTTTGATGGCGCATTAGACCCTAGGAAAGAGGCCGGCAGCTGTCAAAATTAGACCCCTAGCATGCCATCTGCCATCATGATTGCTGTGCACGCGGTGCGTGTCTCAAAACAGGCGACAAGGAAGTCAGCCAGCTCGTGCCCAAACCTGGGGTTCTCCTGGCCTGGCCAAGGATTCATAAACTCCCGCATCCGCTCATCTAAATCGGCCTCCTCGGGGCGAGGGGTTGACCGAAACAGGCTGTGGGCCTGCACCCGTGCCTCTTCATAGGCAGGGCACTCAAATACCATGTGTGCCTCATCCTCTAGCCCACCGCATAGCAGCACGCCCGCTGGCTGCGTCGCTGCCTCTGTCCCGCCACGGCGTAGCGCCCCCGCTCTATCTGCAGCTCATGGAGCCCCATCCTGAACCTAGCTAGAGCCGTGATCCGGGCAGCACTGTTCAGCCCTGAGCTCAACAGGGCCGGTGGCTCGCTGTCGCTACCCGCCATCCACCGCATGTAGGTCAGCATCTTAAAGCCGCGCGACCACTCCTCAGGTACATCACGCACGGTAGTGCCGCTCGGCAGCGCCGGTGTGCTTGTTGCGGCGGCCAGCCACGCCGCGGTCGCCACGTCCAGCAGGTTGGTGATGCGTACCGGTCCCTCCTGGTCCCACGCCAGGGTGTGCCCCACAGTTCCGAGGCACACCTGCAAGCGTGCCGCCCAGCACGTCCCCCTCGCTTCGGCCAGCCCCCAGCTCTCCCGCATTGCATCTTTAAGCAGGTCACCGTCAGGCCGCCCCCGCGCCTTATCCCAAAAGCGCGTCGCCTGGCGCAGCCAATCTGCCGCCAGCGGCCGCCACCCCGCCTCCCGCGCCCAAATCCCCAGTTGCTGCCCGTTGCTGCAGACTCCTAGGGAGGTGTGTGTGTGCGCATGCGTGTGTGCATGTGTGTGTGTGTACAGCCTCATGTAACGCTTGGTTGGTTGGTTGGTTGTGTGTGTGTGTGTGCGTGTGTGCATGTGCGTGTGCGCATGTGTGCATGTGCATGTGTGCGTGTGCGTTTGCGTGTGTGTGTATGCGTGTATGTGTGTGTGTGTGTGTGCATGCATGAACGTGAGTGGGTGTGTTTGTGTGCATGAGTGTGTGTGTGCATGCGTGCGTGTGTGCATGCGTGTGTGTTTCACAGAACCACCGGGTGCGGTTGTAGGGTCGGGACGGCGCATGCCGCAAGTTGGTTCTTACCCCCCCACACACACACCACACAGGAGTCGTACATGGCTGCTGAGGTCGATACCAAATGTCACACACACACACTCACACACACATCACAGATAGAGAGAGAGAGAGAGAGAGAGGGAGGGAGAGAGAGAGACACACACACAGGAGACGGACATGGCTGCCGAGTTCGACACCGCAAACGCTTCACTCCGCACACACGCACACACACACAAAAATCTCCCCCCACACACACACACACACATCACAGAGAGAGGAAGAGACACACACACACACACAAACATGTACACACTCACATACCCCCATCCCCACCCCCACCCCACACACGCAGGAGACGGACATGGCTGCTGAGGTCGACACCGCAACCGCATCACTCCGCACCGAGCGCGACGAGATGGCGAAGCTCAACGAGTCACTGACAGTCAAGCTGATGGCACGGGCGGCGGAGACAGAGGAGGCGAAGGCCAAGACCACTGAGGTGTGTGCGTGTGTCAATGTGTGTGTGTGTGTGTGTGTTTGGGAGGAAAGGTGGGGAGAGGCGAGTCACTGACACCAAGCTGATTGCGCGGGCGGCAGAGACGGAGGAGGCGAAGGCCAAGACCAATGAGGTGTGTGTGTGTGTGTGTTTGTACGTGTGTGTGTGTACGTGTGTGTGTGTGTGTACGTGTGTGTGTGTGTGTGTGTGTGTTGTGTTTTGGGGCAGGGGGAGGGGAAGGGGCCCTCACCGCCAAGCTCATAGGTGCGGGCGGAGGAGATGGAGGAGGGGTAGACCGCAGTGGTGTATTTTTTGGGGGGGGGGAGGGCATGAAAAGGGAAAGGGGGCCGGTGCACATGCACGAGTTTGAAAGTCTTACACGCCATCAAAGGCGTCCGACAATCGACCACACACACACACACACGCACACACGCACACACACACATACACACGCAGCGACAGGTCAGATCGCAGCCTTGGCTGGCGCGTCCCCAGAGTCGCTCATGGCAACGCACACACACACACACACACACACACACACAACTCCAGCGCCAGATTGCAGCCCTTGCGGGCGTGTCCTCATAGTCGCTCGTCGCAACCCACACACACACGCATGCACGTGCCGTGGCCTCCATTGTGCATGCGTTTACGTGCTACAGCTTGCTGTCCTTGACAGCAGCAGCAGCAGCAGCAGCCCACACAAACACACACATACGCGCACACGCACACACACACACACACACACACGCGCGCGCAGCTCCAGCGCCAGATCGCAGCCCTGGCGGGCGTGTCCCCAGAGTTACTCGTCGCGACGCTCTCTGACTCAAAGTCGCAGCTGGTGGCAGCGGAGAAGCACATTTCGTCGCTGACGGCGCGGCTGGCGATTGCGGGAGGTAAGAGTATGTTCAGTGGGGGGGGTCTGTATTTCTGTGTTTTCTGCCCCTATTTGTCAGACTTTTTGTTGGTGTCTTGGGTGGTGGCGGTAGTGGTGGTGGTAGTGGTGGTGGTGGTAGTGGGCGGGGTGTCTGACTCGAATTCACAGCTAGTGGCGGCGGAGAAGCACATTTCGTCGCTGACGGCGCGGCTGGCGATTGCGGGAGGTAAGAGTGTGTTCAGTCGGGGGTTTTCTGTGTTTCTGTATTTTCTGTGTTTTCTGCCCCTAGTTGTCACGTTTTTGTTGGTTGTTTTGGGTGGCAATGGTGGTGGTGGTGGTGGTGGTAGTTGGTGGTTGGTGGTTGGTGGGGTGTCTTGACTCAAATTCACACCTGGTGGCAGCGAAGGGGCACATTTTGTCGCTGATGGCACGGCTGGCGATTGCGGGAGGTGAGGGTGTTTTCAGTCGGGGGGGGGTCTGTAGTTGTCAGACATTTTTTGTTGGTTGTTTGGGGTGGCGGTGGTGGCGGTGGTGGTAGTGGTGGTGGTGGTGGTAGTGGGCAGGGTGTCTTGACTCGAATTCACGCCTGGTGGCAGCGGAGGGGCACATTGCAACGCTGTCGATGCGACTGGGTGGGTGGGAGGGACCAAGCACAAGCATGCAAGCACACACATAAAGGCCAGGGGCGGCCAGGGGCGGCCAGGGGCTCATGCTAACGGCGTCCAACGGACTGTGTAACAACTTACGCATGTACGCACACGCACACATGCAGGCGATGCCACCACCGTCAAGGACACACTTACATGCACACACACACACACACACACACTAGACATGCACGTACGCTGCCGATAAGCGTATATGCGGATGTGCACGCGCACAGCCGAGGCCGAGGCATGCACATCCATCGCGAGGCGGCGCACGCGAGGCAGTGCACGCGAGGCGGCGCACGCGCACGTGTGCACGTAAACACATACGGCATTACACGCGGTCACGCAAACTAACAACCTGACCCGCAGGGCACCCCCTCCTGTGCTATGCGGCTCTTTGCCATGTGCACTGTTTAGTATCCATCAACTGTCGAGAGGCTGCCTCATGTTTTGGCTCTTTGGGTGTGGCCTCCGAACCTAATTTCCGAACCTAATCTAACCAGGGTCGCCCTTCATTCCGCCACTCTCCTTTGCATATACGATCGCCTTGGTGCTCGCGCTGCACCAGTGAGCTGCACCAGTCAGCCGGTTCATCAAATGTCCACGCCCTTAATTTGGGGCACATCGGTCGATGTCGAAAGCAACAGCTGGCACCATTTTGGCTCCACGCACCGACGGGGCAACGCAGCGCCCCCAGCGACGCGCAATCGTGGACGATTGGTATTAATCACGCACTGTGCACCAGTCAGATGACACAGGCGTCAACCATGCGGCAGCATCGCCTCACCTGCTGCCGGAGCCTGCCCACTGCTTGACTGTCCCTGCCTGCATGCCTAGTTGGGCTGTGCTGTGCCCCAGCGCATTGACTGCTCTCATGAGTCTCTACTCCATGCGCAGGCGGCGCGGCATCACCTACAGGCGGCATCGCGCAGTCTGTTGTTACCTGAGCCTGCCTAGCCTTGACCACTGCTTGCCTGTCCCTGCCTACAAGCTTGCTGGTTGGGCTGTGATCTGTCCCAGTGCAGGGACTGCTCTGATGAGTCTTTGCTCCGTACGCAGGCGGTGTGGCATCGGCTGAAGGCGGCATCGCGCTGCCTGCTGCTGTGAGCCTGCCTAGCCTTGCCTGCTGCTTGCCTGTGACCTGCCCCAGCACAGGGACTGCTCTGGTGAATCTCTGCTCCATGCGCAGGCATCGTGATCATCCTCCAAGCGGCATCGCCTCACCTCGCCCCTGCTGCCTGAGCCTCCTGAGCCTGCCTGAGCCTGCCCGAGCCTGTCCGAGCCTGCCTGAGCCTGCCTACCCTGCCTACGGCGTGCCTGTCCCTGCTTGCATGCCTGGTAGTCGAGCTGCGCTCTGCCCCAGTGCAGGCAGCGTGGCATCGCCTGAAGGCTGCCTGCTGCTGCCTGAGCCTGCCTAGCCTTGCCCACTGCTTGCATGTCCATGCCTGCACACCTGCCAGTGGGGTTGTGCTGCCCCAGCGCAAGGACTGCTCTGGTGAGTCTCTGCTCCATGCGCAGGCGTCGCGATCATCCTCCAAGCGACATCGCCTCTCCTCGCCCCTGCTGCCTGAGCCTGCCTGAGCCTGCCTGAGCCTTACTGAGCCTGCCTGAGCCTGCCTGAGCCTGCCTGAGCCTGCCTGAGCCTGCTCACTGCTTGCGTGTCCCTGCTTGCATGCTTGCTAGTTGGGCTGCGCTCTACCCCGGTGCTCTAATGAGTCTCTGCTCCGTGCGCAAACATGCAGACATACATGCAGGCGATGCCACCGTCAAGGACACACGCACATGCACACACATGAACACACACACGCGCACACGCACACATGCACACATGCAGGCGACGCCACCGTCAAGGACCGCGAGCTCCAGCACGAGATGGCACGCGCAATGGAAGCCAAGGTGTGTGCGTATGCATGTGCTTGAGAAGCAAGAGCGGGCCCTCTGTCTCCCCTCCCTCCCCGTTTTCTTTCTCTCCTTGCTGCACACCCGCCAATCAAACACACACACACACATGCACGCACGTGCAGCTGGACGCAGACGCTGCCGCGACCGCGCTCGGCTCACGCTCCCCACGCCCCGACCAGCCGGCTGCCACGCTACCGTGGGACGTGCTCTCACTTACGCAGGTTGGTGTCCACAGCATATGCATGGTTACGAATTTTGTGCTTAGGGTGAGGTTTTGTGGGGTGGACAGAGGCAGAACACACGCACACTGCCCTCGCGCATGCAAGCACAAACATGCACACGCATGCACACACGTGCACACGCACGCCGCTCAACTTCTGTCACCACTCTTGCGCACACATACACACACACACACACACACAGACGTGCACACACAAATACGCACACACACGCGCCGCTCCACTCCTCTCACCCCCCTCGGGGACACACACACGCACTGACATACTCGCGCACACGCACACACATGAAGAATGAAGAAAGAGGCCGCAATGCGCAAGCTGCTTTCCTCTCACCACTATTGCACACACACACACACACACACGCAGAGGGAGCCTGCGACGTGAGGGCTGCGTGAGGGCTGCTCACCCAAGGGCATGCACCGCTATTCCACGTACACACACACACACATACACAGTGGTAGGTCACGATGTTCATGCATACACACACACACACACACACACATGCAGAGGGAGGCTGCAACGAGTGCGCTTCGCGAGGGCTGCTCACCCGAGGACATGCACCGGCTGCTGCTGGGGCGGAGCAGCGGAACCGGGTTCAACGTGATGCCGTGGTTTGACGCGCTAGCAGGTGGGTTCGGGTTCAGGGTTTAAGGGTTGCGGGTGTCAAGCCTCCACGGCTCCAGCACCGGCGGAGCAGCGGAACCGGGTTCGACGTTTTGCCGTGCTTTGACGCGATCGTGGGTGTCGGGGGTTGAGGGTTCGAGGCTCAAAACCCCAACATTTATAAATATATATGGTTGTACCTGTACAACCATTTATATATATATATATATATATGGTTGTACAGGTTCAGCAAAGGCCCCGGCTCTGGGGCGGAGTGGGTTCAACGCTATGCCGTGGTTTGTTTTGCTTGCGGGTTAGGAGGGGCGACGGCTAAGGGGGGGGGACAGCTGTGCGCTGCTGGCGCTACCTTGACCCAGCGCAGCCTGGACACACACACACACACACACACACACACACACACACACACACACACACAGGTGCTGCCCGCTTCCTCGACCCCGCGCAACGCGGCATGCTCAGAGACCTGATCGACGCGCAACCACACACACACATGTACACATGCGCGCGCGCACACACACACACTCACACACACACGTGCCCTGCACGGATGATGCCTACTGCAATGACTCCGCGCAGCTTGGACACACACACACACACGCACACACACACACACACACACACAGGTGCGGCACGCTTCCTCGACCCAACACAGCCCGGCACGCTCGGAGACCTGCTCGAAGAGATGGGAGACGGGTATTGGGGCGGAGGCGGCAGAGGCGCAGGTGCAGAACACCAGTGCGGGCAGTATACTTGTGTTTACAGTTAACTGTTTAGAGTGTGCATGCACCCTCGGGGCGTGGGATTGAGGGAGCTGCCCCGTGAAGCGGGATACTACCGGAGTGTAGTGCTTCCCTTCACGCAGGCCTGCTTCACGCCCGAATTAAATCCAGGTCGTTCGCATTCTAGGGCAATTCGTGCCTGGTCTTGCCTTATTTCTCCCGTTCTAGCCTTCACGATGCCTCGTCAAATTGTTGTCTGAAGAGGGATGGTGCAGATGAGGTATCGTGATGGCTACAACGGGAAAAATAAGGAGAGCGTCACTACTACAGCATTCCACGTCCTCTGGCACACGGTCCCACACTTCCCGCCATGCCCACTCTGCCCACATACACACCACGACCACACACACACGCACTCAGGCGGTGACTCCCTGGGCGAGGAGCGGCTCGGCTTGCGCAGCAATAGTCGTGCGAGGAGCGCCCGCAAGTGCGTGCGTGCGTGTGGGTGGGTGGGTGGGTGGGTGTGTGTGCACGTGCGCGTGTGTGTGTGTGCGTGTGTGTGTGTGTGTGTGGTAGTGGCAGCGGAAAGCTTGGCTTGCGCAGCAGTGGCCGTGCGATGAGCGGGCCCAAGTGCGTGTGTGTGTGTGTGTGTGAGTTTGCATGTGTGAAGGGGGCTAGGCAGCTTTGTAAGTATGTGTGTGGGGTCCTCGGCGTGCCGTGCCCCCCTGCCTGACTCGAGCCCCCCCCCACCCCTGCCCCCCCCCCACCCACCCCACCCACCCCCCCCTGCCCCCTCTCCCACCCACCCACCTACACACACACACACACACGCTTTCTCATCCACCCGCACCCCCAACACACACGTGCACACACACACATACACACACACACACACACATTCACACACATTCACACACACACTTTCTCATCCACCCCCCTGACCCCCACTCCCCCCTTCCCCCTCCCACCTTCAGGCCCCTGACTCGCGAGGCCTCACTGCGGCAGCGCGACGACACCGCCTCCATTGCGGGTGCCCAGTCCACAATGAGCCTCGGGGGCGGCCGGCTCGCGTCGCCAGGCAAGCGGCGCGGCATCGGCGGCGCGCACAGTCAGCAGCACCCGCCGCGCGGCTACCACGAGCCGACGTTACAAATCCAGGAGCTCCACACATTCCTGCGCAACCTGATTGCAAAGGTGTGGGAGGGGGGTTGCAACCCCACAGTTGTGTGGGGGGGGGTACAGGTGTGAATGGTTCAGAGGGTTATAGTAGGGGTTGAAAGCCTGCGATGGCGATACAACCAACCACAGGACTCGGTGCCCGCCCTAGCAGAGCACCTGCCCGAGCATTTGCTGAGCCCAGCCACCAACCAACAACCAACAACCAACCACCTACCAAGCAACAACCAACCACCAACCAACTGCAGGACTCGGTGCCCGCCCTAGCGGAGCACCTGCCCGAGCACTTGCTCACGCACGTTGCCGGCATGCGCAACCGCGGCGCGGATGCGGAGACGATCGTGTGCCTGCTGGTGGGCGTGATGAGCTTTGGAGGTGCGTGAGGCAGGGAGGGGGGGGGGGGGGCAAAGAGGTGGAAGAGGGGGGGGGGGGCATGCGCACACGTGCACACATGCATGCCCTCGCGCGCACTTTCGCATTCATCGGCGCACCAAACCGCCGCAAGCCCGCACCCGCACCAAACCCCACCCGCCCCGTGCAGGCTACGAGGTCTCGCGCTGCCGCGAGCTCGCTGGCGCGCTGGCGGCATCCATCGGAAGTGGCGTGGACGAGGTGTGGTGCCTGTGCCTGCAACTCTGCACACACACACACACACACATGCGTGCATGCCGCCCATCTCCCTAAGCGATCCCTTAGCTGGCTGGCTGATGCAGCACACACACACACTCACACACACATACTGCCCACAGGTGGGCGGCCCCATCACGCGTGCCCTGGCAGCCGCCAAGGTCGCCACCGCCGTGCGCGTGCTCGACCTGGAGAAGTCTGTGCTGCTGCAGCGAAGGCGGGCCGCAAAGGCGGAGAGGGCGCCGGGCGAGGTGGCGGCGGCGGCGGCAGAGGCAGCAAGGTGTGTGTGTGTGTGTGTGTGTGTGCCCGCCGCCTCGCCTGGAGCCCTCTCTGCCTGTGCCGCCCTCCTCCTCTCACACACACCCTACACACACGCACACGCACATACACTCACACACACACAGGGAGGCGGAGCAGCGCGAGTGTCGCAAGCTCTCCCGCCCGCCGCACCCCATGGTCGCGCTGACATCGCAGCCGTTTGGCACCGAATACTTTGCTGGGCTGGGCACTGGGGACGAGGTGCCGGAGGTGCTGCGTGCGAGCGGGAAGGTGCGCAGAAACAGGCATGCGTGCGCACGGGCAGGGGCGCACACACGCACACACCCAAACACAAACACGCACACACTAACACACACACACAGGTGCGCAACATGCACATGCGCAGAAACAGGCATGCACGGCATACGCACGGGCAGAGACGCACACACACACGCACAAACACACACACACACACACACACACGCACACACTTAGACATGCACACACACACACACACACGCGCACACACAGGTGCGCAACATGCACATGGGCCGGGACGCCTGCCTCAAGGCCGTGCGCGCGCTGTGGGTTGCCAAGGCAGAGGCCGATGCCGTGTGGCCGGGCGGCAACGCGCATGCGAGCCTGCCGGACTTCATGGCGGCGCACTACAGGTGAGGTTGATTTGACAGTCGCCTCTGTTTGCATGTGCGTAGTAGACGTGTGCTTGCTCCCTCTGAAGAAGCGGCCGGCAGCTGTGTGTGCACCGGGGAGGAGGAGGAGGAGCAGGAGCAACAGCAGGTCAGGCACACACACGCCACAGCCCACCCCTGCCCCCCGTGCATCTCCCAGTCCCCTACCCTCCCCCACATCAAGCACACACACACACTCGCACACACGCAGCCGCAAGTACGGTCGCGGGCGCCAGGGCGCGATCGCTGAGGCCGCCTACAACCTATTCGCGTCCGCTGCACACCACGCGTCGGTGTCCGTCGATCCCGAGCTTTCGCTGTTTGGGCGCTGCTTCCGGTGCGAGGTCGAGGCGACGATGGCAGACGAGCAGGTTTGTGTGTGAGGGGGGGGAGGGGGCAGGAGGGCACCACCTGCATCCTGTGCCACGTGCACGCGCACACACTCCTGTGTCCCGCACATGTGCAGCACTTGCTGACACGCGTGCTGCCACGTGCAAGCACCCCGACCCCCACCCCCGTACACACACACACACACGGCACCTGCTGACCCGCTGCTTGCTGCGCATGCATGCACGCACCCCACAGGCGCGCATGTGCGCGTCGCTGCTCGAGGCGCTCAGCGAGCACGACGCTGTCACCAACCTTGGCGTGTGCGGATGGATGGACAAGGCAGCGCTGCTCGACCAGGTGCGTACGTGGGGGGGGGGGCACGCGTAGATAGAGAAAGCACACCCACACCCGTGCACGCACACATGCACGCACAAGCACACACGCCCCGCACCCCATAAAGGTGCGCGCCCTGCACCCCTACAAGAGCGACGCGGCCCTGTACGACCTGTCTTCCGCGCTGGACGCCGACGAGCCCGGCTGCGCCCTCGTGCGCTACCTGTCCCTGTTTGACGACGACGACGGTGGGCAGCAGTCTGTGTTCTCAGATGTGCTGCGACGCCAGTACGTGTGCGAGCGGCTACGGGCGCACCAGGCTACCGAGAATGCCGTCCTGGAGGCTGCCGAGCGAGGCGGTGGCCCCGACGTGTCCCCCGCCATGCTGTCCACCGCGGTCAGCAAGGCGCACCCCGGGGCCGACGCACGCGCGCAAGCGGCCGTGCTCGCGCGCGTGTTTGGGGACGATGCCGTGCCGGCAGGGAGGGGCAGCAAGGGCGTGGGCGTGCCGCTGGAGCGCGCGCTCGTACTGCTGCGGTGCGCACCGGTCAGCAAAGTAGAGGCGCAGTCGCCGCAGCACGAGGCCACCACGGGCGCCACGGCAAGCTCCAGGTCCGTGACAACACCATCCGGGGAGGGCGCGGGGGACCGGCGGGAGGCGGAGCATGGCGGCGAGGCTGCGGACGCGCTGCTCGCGCTGTGATGGAGTGCGCGCGTACGCACTCGCTGTGATAACGTGATGGAGGCAGCTCGACCATCAGAGCGGCGACGCCGTCCTCGTTGCGCTGTGATGTGTTGGCGATCAGCCGAGTCCCCGGGGCGGTGCCACGGCGTGGGCGAGTCTCCATAACTGGATCTAGACCCACAGGTTCAGCCCATCAGTACCTCCTTTGCTGATGATGTGGATTAACTGTTGTGTTATGTCGCAGTGTAAACGACCATTAACCACTGCTGTGGTGCATACTCTGCTAGCTAGCGCGTGTGGCTCTCATAACCATTGGACTTTTGCACGAGTGCGCATTGTGTTGAGAGAAGGGCATGTGTAATTTTGCCTCACAGCCGGGTACTGTCTGAACCGTTGGCCCGACAGGCACGCATGTGGCCGTGTGATGCGCTTGCTGCCCTTGGCACAGCGTTGTCTGCAGGGGCCCTGAAATTCCTGCGGTATGTGCGCCGTGGAAGGCATGAGCGAGAGCTGGCTGGCATGAGATCAGGCATCAGCACAGGTGCAACGTCCACTGCACTTGGTCCCGTGGTGCTATTTTTCTTCTCAGCTCTTCCTCTCAGCGCAAAAACGACCCCCCCCCCTCTTCTCTCTCAGCGCGACATCCGAAGGGCGCGCAAAGAGGCTACCGCCCGCGCCCGCGCCCCCTCCCTCCTTGCTTCGGCGCCGCGTGGCGCACCGCCGTGCGCTGCTTGCTCTTGAAGTCGGTCGACAGCTCCTCCCTCGCCGCCTCCCACGCCGCGCGCGCGGGCGACTGCTGCTGCGGCCCGCCATCTGCACCGCTCGCCGTCGACCGCACAAACGACGCGCCGAAGCGCACCACACGCGGTGCGATTGCCACCAGAGCCGGGCCAGAGGGGTGGTCGTCGCCGCCGGCGCCCACCGATACGCCTGCTGTTGCTGCTGCTGGCGCCCCTGCCTGCCGCCCGGAAGTGCCCACCGCGGGGGCCGGAGCCACCGCGGCCGCCGCGGCCGCTTCCCCAAAGAAGCTGAGCGAGAGCAGCGCCGGTGTCGAGGGCAGCGCGGCGTGCGGGGCGGCGCGGCGCGGCGGCAGCGCCGGCGAAGGCGCGGGCGCAGCGGCGCGCTGACTTGCCTGCTGCTGCCCCTGCTGCTGCCCCTGCTGCTGCTGCTGCCCCTGCTTCTGCTTCTGCTGCTGCTGCTGCGCGACCAGCTGCTCCTGCAGCACCCGGATCTGGGCCTGCGCGTTTGCGGGAGCGCGTGCGATGTGTGGGCGTGGGAGACGCGGAGGAGGGGGAGAGGGTGCGTGTGTGAGGGGGGTGGGGGGTGGAGCACCCACCAACGCCGCCACGCCTGGCTGCGCCCACCCTCGAGCCACGCACACGCATGTGCCATGAAGCCACGCGCACGCACGCACCTGTGCCTTCGAGCCACGCGCAAATACCCCCAAGCCGCGTTCTGGTAGCCCGCCTCACGAGGCAGCGCTCCCCAAACCCCACGCCCCGAGGGTGCTTACTGTAAACCGTTCACTGTTAACCCTCTCAAGCCACGCACACGCAAGCACGCACGCACCAGTGCTCTCAAGCCATGCGCACGCACGCACCTGCGCCTTGGCGAGCTCGTCGTCACAGGCCGCCCCCTGCCGCGCCGCCGCGGCCTGCGGCTGGGGGGCCTCGTCAGCGCTGCCGACGGTCGTCGTGTCGCCAGCGCGCGCAGCCTGTGCCACACGTACACGTAGTTGAGGCCGTACCGTGCCTGTGGTGTGTGTGTGTGTGTGTGCGTGTGTGGTGTGCGTGTGTGTGTGCGCGTGCGTGGGTGTGTGTGTACGCGTGTGTGTGTACGCGGGCACCCCGCCGCCGGCCGCGCGTTGTCGTTGCCGCGCGCACCTGCACCTCGCCCCGCCTGGCCATCGTTGCCGCCGCCTCCACGCCCCCCACGCGCTGCGTGTTCGGCTGCACCGCGCCCCGCAGCCGCGTCCGTTGCCCCAGCCGCCGCCGCTGCTCCCCCCGTGGCCTGCCTCGCTGCCGCTGCCTGGCGCGGGGCAGGGGCGGCAGCGACGCCCATCGCGCGCTCGTCCTTGCTGACCGCGCGCTCGTCGTCGCTGTCGTCCACGTCACGGTACTCCTCCTGGCTGTCAGACCCAAAGCGGTCGAGGACCGCCGGCCCGCCGCGCACGCGCGGCTGCTCGCGCTGCTGCTGCCGCCGCTGCTCCTGCTCGCGCTGCTCCAGCTGCCGCTGCTGCTCCTGCCGCTGCTGCTCCACCTGCCGCTGCTCCTTGCGACGCTGCTGCTCCTGCTGCTGCTGCTGCTCCTGCGCCTGCTGCTCCTGCTGCTCAGCTGCTGTCAGCGGTGGCTCAAGCAGCGAGCCCGGCCCCGGGCCAGCGGCCGGCTGCTCCGCTGCCTTCTGCTCCTCCTCTTCCTCCTGCTCCTCTTCTTCCTCCTCCTCTTCCTCCTCTTCCTCCACCAGCCCCGCAATCTTTTCGCCCTCGCCCTCGCCCGTGAGCGCATCCACGTCGTCATCGTCCTCCTCCTGCTCTGCCTCCTCCTCCTCTCCCCCCTCCTCTCCGTCCTCCTCCTCACTGACAGCGACGTCCTCCTCCTCCTCCTCCTCATCCACTTCCTCCTCCGATTCCCCCCCCACCGCGACCTCCTCGTCAGCCGCCCCCTTTGCCGCATACCCCTCCCCACCGGCACCGCTCTGCGCCGCGCGCGCGCGCGCACCCCCACCACCAATACCAGCAAAACGCTTCACATACTCCTCTCTGTCGCTGCCGCCGTCAGCGTCCGCAAACGCCTCCACCCCGTCGCCGTCGCTGTCGCTGTCGAAGCGCGCGGCGGCGCCGCCGCCGCCGCCGCCGCCGCCGGGGCCGTCGTCGTCGCTGTCGGCGAACTCGACGGTCGCAAGCTTGGCGGCCCTCTTTTTTGCCGCTGGCTCTGACGCCGCCACCGACGCGAGCGTCTTTGTGAACTCCTCCTTGACGTTGGCCGAGTCGATGGCCTTGAGGATCTTGAGGTAGTTGTGAGCCTGGGTTTAGGGTTTTAGGGTTGGGGTTTAGGATTGGGGTTTAGGTTTGGTTGGGGTTAAGGTTTGGGGTTTAGGGTTTGCGGGGGGTGGGGGAGGGAGTTCGGGAGGGGTGGGGGGAGGGGTGGGGGATTCGTCCGCACAAGTACACAGGCCGGCGTGGGCAGCCTGGTAGCTCCGGCACACGTCGAGCGCACTCTCTCCGCTCTGCACTGGCACTTGCACCGCCTCTCGGGCTCTCCTACTAGAGCCCCCGTAGCTCGACTTCTAGCCTAGGCCTCAACTCACGCCCCGGGGTCCTCCGGGCGCGCAGGAGGATCGCCATCGTCCTTCTCCTGCTCTGCCTCCTCCTCCCCCTCCTACGTTTAAAATCAGTGCAACCAGCTCATCTCGCCACACGCCACCCCCCTCCTCCCCCTCCTACATGTAAAACCAGTACAACCAGCTCATCTCGACACCCACCTCCTTCCCGCGCGGCAGCGACGCGGGCGCCTTGGCCGCCGGCTGCGCGGCGTACGTGAACGGCACCGCCACGCCCCCCCGGGTGGGCGCGCCAGCCGCGCCGCCGCCCGTGCCACCGCCGCGCGCGGACGCCTGCGCGGCCTCCGCGCTCGCGCCGCCGCGCGTGCCGCCGCCGATGTCCATGCCGCCCGGCGTGTATGGGACACTCGGGAGGTGCCACACGCGGTTGAGGTTGCGGAGCGCGCTGCGAGCGCGTGCACGTGATCGCGCGTGTGTGGTTGTGTTGGTGTGCGTGCGCGCTCTCGCGCGCGCGTGTGTGTGTGTGTGCGTGTGTGAGAGCATGTGCTTGTGCGTGTGCGCGTGTGTGTGTGTGCACGATGGGGTGTGTGCCGCTGATCTGCCACAAGGGCTGGGTGCCTACCTGGTGTGCATGCGTGTTTGTGTGTGTGCGTGCGTGTGTCTGTATCCGTGTGTGTCCGTGTGTGTGTCCGTGTGTGCGTGCGCGCGTGCGCGATGGGGGTGCCTTACCTGGCGGCGCTTGCGCCGGGCGGGCACACCCACGGCAGCGCGTCGAGCGTGTGCGGGTCAGCGGGCGCGGGGAAGGCGCGGCGCTTCACGCGCCGCGTCCCGTCGGGGAGCAGGCTCTCGATCGTGGTCTTGACGAACTGCCGGAGGGCGGGCGGGCGTGGGGAGGGGTGGGTGGGCGGGAAGGAGTGGGTGGGTACGAGGGTGCGAGGGTGGGCGGGGTGGAGAGGTGTTGGGGCTGAGCCGCAGGCACACGCGAGGGCGCAGCAAACAGGCGAGGGTGCTGGTGGTGAGTAGAGGCGTCAGTGATTCTCTTTTCAGGATTTTTTTGTATTATTTATTCCACAGCCGGATTTTGATTTGACCTCGTTGACCGTTGGCCTCCCGTCGACCGTTTGTCCGCATATACAGGTCCTTTGAAAGCTCTACATGAGCTCTGTCTGGCGGGCTCGCCAGGCAAACAATCCACTGAATGTGTTGAGCTATATTCAAGGTCAAAGTACAGCCGGAATACTGCCAAATGGCTGTGTAGAGCCGAAAAGGAAATCACTGAGGAGCGTGGCCGTGCGCCAGGCAGGATATGCGCCAAGCATGGGCAGGCGGGCCCGGGGCGATAACCTCAGTACCGACAATAGTGACAGTACAAACCCAGCATCACTCGCCCCAGCTAAAGCAAACGCTAGATGTAGGTCATTGCAGACTCACCCGGCGCTTGCGCCCCGGCATGGGGATGTAGAATGGGCGCAGGGGGTCGAGTGGCGCCTCCTGCCACTCATCCGCCGCCCCTTCGCCGCCGCCAGCTGCTGCTGCTTCGGCACCGCTGGCGGTGGTGTCCTGCACCGACCCACCCTCGGTTGCGCTCTCCCTCGCAGCAGCTGCCTCCTCCTCTGCCGCCTCCGCTGCCTCAGCCTCTGCATCCTCCGCCCACTCGCGCTGCAGCCTGCGCGTGTAGTCCGGGCGTGCCACCTCCACACGCAGCACACCGCCCTTCCACCTGCAGTGATTGTACTGCGCACGGGTGGGCATGCTGGTGTCAGTGGGGATCAGAGTGTGGAGGCTGCCAGGCGTGCAGACGCACGCGTGCGCGCCATGCAGACGCCATGCGCCGCGCCATGCTGCGCGCACCCACGGCCTGCATCACGCCCCCCCTCCCCTCCTTACTCGTGTGTGTGGTCCCGTGCTTTATCCCCATGCACGCGGGGGTACGTACCAGGCTCAGGCACTTGCGCACTGAGGAGGCATCGCGCGGCTCCAGCTCCACGTACGCGAAGCCTCTCCACGCGGGCGAGATTTCCGGCTCGCCGCGTGGCAGATGGCCTTTGGGTTCAAGGATTGACACAGAGAGCACGGCGCCGAAGGGCGTGAAGCGGCCAGCGAGCTCAGCGGCGTTCACGCCTGGCGGCGCACAGACCCACAGTCGCACTGCATCTGCCATGATACAGCTGGCACTATAACTAGATGGAGGAACACCCCAAGAGCTCAGGCACGCGCTATTGTGGAGAACAGCGTGGGGCCCGTAACTGTAACCTCCCGTAACTGTCACCTCCCGTAACGTTACGGGAGTTACGGGTCACCCCTCGAAAAGTGCCCCGTAACACCCCGTTACCTGAGAAAGGTGTGAAACAGTGTGGATGTGCGTCCCACACCGTTGACTGGGCCCGAAAAGCGTTGACTCGAGGTCACGGGAGGGGTTACGGGAGGGTTACGGGAAGGGCTCCGAGGGTTACGGGCCACGCGGTGTGGGGTTACGGGCCCCACGCTGGTGGAGAATGTGATTCACACCGAAAAGTGTGAAGGTTTAGTGCATCGGCTGTTCCAGGGAAGAGGCCTACAGCGCTCGTGTGCCCGTTGCTACAGCGCTGCGCGTCTGTAGAAGACCGAGGCGCGGAGGACCATGCCGCTAATTCGCCACGCATGCCGTGCCATCCTGTCGAACGGCTGGGCGCTCGCGCCATCGGCCAACGCTGCGGGGGAGTTCGTGAGGCACATGGGCACGGAGAGGTGGGTGCACGGAGCAGCGTTGGCGGTGCGCGAGCATCATCACGCACTCGCAGTCGCAAAGCTGAGGCACCGCTTGTGCCACCGCATGCCCGCGCCCGCACTCACGCGGCATGCCTGCATGTGCACCCCACCTTGTGCGCAGGCGGCCTGGCGAGTCCGGCGCGTGGAAAGCCAGTGAGTGCAGCATGGGGAAAGGCAGCATGGGTTTTGCATGCGCCCTGTGCCTCCGCCTGTGTCGTCCGCTTAACCGCATCATTCATCGCCCGCAGTTGACCGCAAGAATGACGACTTCGCCAGCGACCCCACGTACAAGAAGGTGCCCAAGAACATCGCCGAGGTGCTGGACGACTCCGCGCACATGCTCTTCATGACGGAGATTGCTCGAGGCTTCTGGTACACGCTGGGAGCCTTCTTCGACAAGAAGGTCACGGTGAGTAAAGGGGGGGGGGGGCGAGGGAGGGGGTAGCGCTCATGCATGCATGCATGGCGCGCGCGCTGCATGGGCGCCCATGCGGTGATGCCGCGACTTGACCTCTGCCCCTCCCCTCCCCCTCCCCCCCATTTGCTGATGCCGCGCGCAGATCATGTACCCCTTTGAGAAGGGTGGGTCGCTGGGGCTGGCGCGTGGGGGCAGTGCGCTGGTGGTGGTGGGCGCGCCTTGCGCAGTGCGGTGGCGCCGCATCGAGTACCACATGCTTGCAACCAGGGGAGGGGCTGCTCTGCACCGCACGCACGTCTGCTGCTGGCTCGGGATGAGCATTCCCCCCTCCCCCTGTTGTTGACCCCCCCCGCGGCACGACGCTGTGCCCCCCCCCCCCTCCACCACCGCACACTCACACACACACACACACACCCCGCCGCCCTCCCCCCCCCCTCCTGGCACGCACGCACGCAGGCGCAATCAGCCCGCGCTTCCGTGGCGAGCACGTGCTGCGCCGCTACCCGACCGGCGAGGAGCGCTGCATCGCGTGCAAGCTGTGCGAGGCGGTGTGCCCCGCGCAGGCGATCACGATTGAGGCGGAGGAGCGCGAGGACGGAAGCAGGAAGACGACAAGGTGCGGAGGGGGCAGGGGAGGCAGGGAAGGCAGGGCAGGGGAGGGGGGGAGAGGCAGGGGAGGGAGCGGGAGGGGGGGGGGGGGCAGGGGAGGGGGGCAGGAAAGGGGCGGCGAGGTAGGGGGAGGGTGGGGGCGGGGACGTCATCGGCCTTCAACAGAGCGCAGCCGCGTGCACGGCAGTGCGCAGTGGCATGCGCGGCAGAGCACAGCTGCGTGTGCACAGGTCGCCGTCGTGTGTGCAGCACTGCGGGGCAGGGTAGGCATCTCTCAGGAGGTGCCTTAGTCGAGGCAGTGGCAGGTACGGGGCGGAGGGGTAGGGTGTCTCGCGCGCACACAACGCTCGTGCAGTGACCGTGGCATCGGCTGTCCAACCTCCAATGGACTGACATCTTCGTGTTCTAGTACCACCGCCTAGACCCAAGTCCAGAGGCCCTTGCAATCACTTTAGAGGGGCGGTAGCCCCAATGCGCTCGCGTGCCAACGCTCACACACACGCACCAAACCACGCACACACAGTTACATACAGTTACATCGGTTTCGCCTAGCTGCTGAATCAGAAGCTTAAGAAAATAGTGTCGGGAGGAGGCTGGAGGCCGGCCTTGCTGCCGAGCCACATCCATTGTGCAGTCAAAAGTTGTACGAGGAAGACGAGAAGCCGGCATGCGCATCACATGGCCTAGCCACTGCATTGATCGCTTTGCCACAAGGCTCTCAATTGGCTCAGTGTCGCACGCCTGCCGAATATAAGTTAATCTGTGCCGGTCGACCAGGCGCACACCCAGAATGCGACGAAGGCAGTTAGAGTGGGCAACCTCCAATCGAGTCAGTTGTGTTTTAGTAGGGGCCCATGTTTCGCAGCCGTACAGAAAGTGGGGCAGCACGAAAGTGTTGTAAACCCGCATCTTAGACTGCACTTGCATCTTCTTGCTGGCCCAAATCTTATCAAAAGACGCAAACACGCCCAGCGCGCGACCGACACGCACACCGATCTCCTTTTCCACACCACCACTCTGGGTTATCCAACTCCCTAGATACTTAAATGCAGAGACGGTCTTCACTTCACCACCAGTCAGCGCAAACGTGGGCAGATCCGCGTCAAAATCTGCTGGCAAAATCATCACTTCTGTCTTGGCGGCGTTGATTTGCATGCCAAAGCTAGAGGACACTTTGTCAAGGATTTTCAGCATAAGCGCCAACTGAGCTGGGTCATGCGAGAACAAACATAAATCGTCGGCATACATCAGCATTACTATGCGCTCAACCGACAACGACAACACAGAGCCGCCGGCTCGCATACACACGCTCACCCAAACGCGAAGTCGCACGCCCCCTCTCCGTCACAGCCACACATCCACGTCTCCCACTGTCCTCAATCGTAAGCGCGGCGCGGCAGCCACCAGAGCTGACGGCCTGCCTGCCCCCCCCCCCTCCCCCCACGCCTCTCTCCCCTCCCCTCAGGTACGACATTGACATGACCAAGTGCATCTACTGCGGCTTCTGCCAGGAGGCGTGCCCCGTCGACGCGATCGTCGAGGGCCCCAACTTTGAGTTCTCGACGGAGACGCGCGAGGAGCTGCTGTACGACAAGCAGAAGCTGCTCGAGAACGGCGACAAGTGGGAGGCGGAGATCGCGACAAACCTGCGGACCGAGAGCCTCTACCGGTGAGGCGACCAACCTGCAGACTGAGAGCCTCTACTACCGTCGCACCACCACTGCGAGCCGCGGCGGCAGCAGCGGCAGCGGCACGGCAGCAGCAGCAGCAGCGGCAGCTCTGTCAGCGTGGTAGCGTCAGCGACGTGGTGAGCGCAAGGCTGGGTGGCAGCTCAACGTTGGCGTGCAACCATGACCAGCATCACGGCCAGCAGCAGTGGTCGTGGCAGTGGTGGAAACACATGGAAGCGCGCCACCAGTGGTCGTGGTAGTGCAGGCCACAGCGCCAAGGCGACGAGTGGTGGTGCTAGGGGCGGCGGTGGTGGCCACCACTGCTGTCCGACGTGACGCTCGGCTTCTCGTCGGCGCTGCGCTTCCGTCAGCGTGAGACGGGCCGCGAGGGCGGCTGGCTCCCGGCGGCACATCCGTTGGAACGTAGCCGACAGGCCGCCGGGGCCACCAGCTGGAGCTTCGCCAGCTGCATTGATAGGGGGGGGGGAGGCTGCCTGCGCGCACGAGTAGTAGATTGTGTCGGCACCATGCAAACACCCACGTGTTCGCCGTGTGGGTCTGGCTTGTAACGTAGGACGGAGTTTCACAGGTTCACCAGTGTAAAAATCTCCAGGAGATCGTCCCCCGCCTTTGTTTGGCCCCCCTCCCTCCTCGTCAGGACATGACGGGGAGCGAGGGAACTGCCCGAGCAAAAGGGGGGCCGTTCATCTGTTTTGTTTCTCTTCCGCCGCCCGGAACGCACCAACCGAGTAGACCCGTTTCACATCCCGGTTCCTGACCACCCAATACCCGGCAATGCAGTTTCCACCTGTGTGCCGTTTTCGCTTCGTCTCGAGCGTCACCGCCGCGTGGGCGTGCGTGAGCCAGCAGCCAGCAGCAAGACCTCGCGAGGAGCTCCTCTGTGCAAAGGAAAGTGAGAACCCAGGGAGAGGAACCAAGGACATGGTATCGTGCTTGTGGGGGTGGGGGAGAGCCAACGGAACACGCAGGAGTGTAGAGTGGAACAAGCAGGAGTGGAGAACTGGTGTTCCAGGAGCAGGGGACACCTCACCATCCCCATCATGCTACTGCTGTGGGGCCATCCTAGGTGCCCCATCCTCATCATGCTGCTGCTGGAGGAAACCCTCCTGCTTGGAGGTTCCTAATAGGCATCGACAACGCAGCACTGGTATCGACCGTTGGAGGTGGAGGGCGTAGTTCCTGAATATGAGCACGCTCAAGAGTGAAGCAACATCCACCAATGTTGGATGGATGTTGCGCATCGCATGTTGGCGCCCGCCACAAATGTGTGGGGGGAGAAAGCTACAAATAGCCCCTCTCCGTCGCCCCAGCCACAATTGCAAGAGAGTGTGCAACCTATCACACCTCCTCGCAAGCGCCACTGTCTCCATCCTACGAGCGAAGACACCTGCAGCGAGGTGAGAGCACGAGCGACGTTGCGATGCGCCAACATGCATGCACCTCTCCCGTTCCACCTCCCTCTCCCCGCCACTCGCCTGCACCTCCAAGTGCCTGCGCGCGATGCCAATGCCTTCACTCCTCCCTGCCTGCTGGCGAGAGCGCGGGAACCGCGCTCAAAGGCCACGATTGCTGTTGCTGGCGCCCGCCCGACATGTTTCGCTCACATGTGCTCCCCTCCCTCTCCTCCACGCAGGCCACCACTGCGACTCTACTATATAGAGATGCGGTCAATGGCCATGCAGCTGGCGCTCGTGGCGCTGCTGGCGCTCGCTGGCGTCTCGGCTCGGTGAGTGTTACGGCCTCACATGGCGGGCTGACCAGCAACAATTAGACATCGCAACGCCTCGCTCTCGATGCCATGCCACGGGTGCAATCGGCGCAGCATAGAGCTGTTGGTCCCCGCAACCCGCCACCACCTGCCGCCACCACCTGCCCACCACTTCTTGGCTCAGCAGAATTTCTGACGCTCTCCCTTCATCCCTCCCCCCTTCACCCCTCCCCCCGCAGTAACCTTCAACAAACTGACAACGGTGCGTTCTGGAGGCGCTTCCCCCCCTACAACTGCGACAACCGTCTCGAGATTTCGCCGTACTACCTTGAGAAGCTGTGGACGCAGCCCAGTGCCAACACCACGTGCTTCACCATGAGGACCAAGACGCCCACCGTCGTGTCCGAGTGCAACGCCATGGACATCAACAAGGTCGAGCTCGAGGTGGCCAACACGTGCTCCAAGGGCATCCGCCGCTTCTACGTCAACGGCGTCGAGGGCAAGCAGCCCACGCCCGACACCTTCGTGCAGGGCACGCGCACGCTCATCAAGCTGGTCGACATCGGCCTCGACCAGACCAACGCCGACGGCGCCTCGATCTGCATCGAGACCATCGCCCCCTGCAACGGCATGGAGAACCTGTGCCCCCTGGGCGACCCCACGCTCTGCTCATGGTCGCTCGTCGTGTCGGGCTCGTGCATTTGCTGCCCCGTCGGACCGTTCGGCGCCGACCCTCCCCCTCCCCCCCCTCCCCCTCTCCCCCCCCCCCTCCTCCTCCCCCCTCCCCCCGCTGCCCACCATCGCGTCGCCCTTCCCCCCGTTCCAGCCCGCCGCCCTGTCGCCACCCCCCCCGGCCGAGTTCCCCTTCCCGTTCTGCGCATGTAACAGGACCGTCGGCGTCACCCCGTTCTCGCTCGACCGCCCGGTCGTGACCAACGGCTCCAAGGGCCTCATCTACACCTTCTCGGTTCTGTCAAACACGCCCTTCGACCCGAACGACCCCGTCTGCGCCAACTCGCTGCTCTACAAGGCGGAGTTCATGTCCAAGGTCGAGTGCCGCCGCGCCGTCGTAAACACGTACGTCAACGGCGAGGCGCGCCCGCCGCAGTTCGACCGCACCTGGAACGTGCAGAAGGTCGTCAA
Organism: Chlamydomonas sp. UWO 241; assembly: GCA_016618255.1. Classification (NCBI taxonomy): domain Eukaryota; kingdom Viridiplantae; phylum Chlorophyta; class Chlorophyceae; order Chlamydomonadales; family Chlamydomonadaceae; genus Chlamydomonas; species Chlamydomonas priscui. The sequence goes on from VFSX01000014.1 coordinate 142,472, forward strand.
GATCGGCATGGCGCCCGGCATCCCCGGCACGATCGTCGGCACGATTGGCTTTGAGCTCGACTCAACCTCCGCGTGCCCCACGCTCGCCGAGATGTGCGAGACCATCGGCGGCAGCTGCGTGTACTCGCTCTTCGACTACACCAACACGTGCTGCCCGCTTGGCTGGAACATCCCAGCCCTGTAGGGCCGCTCGGCAGGACAGGCTAGTGGGGTGGGTGGGGGGCAAGACACCACATGTATCATAGTCTTGCCTCCCGGGGTGTTTTTTCATGTGGGAAGGGCCGTGTCCTCCTTCGTTTGTCGATCAGATGTCGCCGTCGGAGTGTGTAGGTTTTGGCTCGTAGGAGTTTGTCAAGTGGATTGTAAGCACGTCATCATCACAATGATCGGATCGAATGCTGGCCACTCCCCGCTCAAGCTGTCGCTCGCATGCATCTGTCACTGAGGAGCACTGCTGCTGCTGCATGCCACTCTCTCTCTCCATTGTTATGCTGGTGCCACCCACGCTCAGCGCTGCTTCCGGCCACCCACTGAACACTGTGCACTCTACAGGCACAGTCCAGAGTCGTGCTCCTCTGCTGCCTTTTTTTCTTCTTGCTTGCATGCATGTTGCAGCTTTGTGGCAGCTATTTAGCGCCAGGCACAGGGTGCGGGCCTCGCGCCAGCACATCCGAGGGTGCGGGCCTCGCGCGACAGCACAGAGGGGGATTCGCTGGGGACGACATGCTACTGGAGCATGGCTCTTGTTGCGGAGCCTGCTCCTGCTGAAGGGAACCTGCATGGAGATTGCTGGCGGGCGGGCATGGCGGGGGCGGGGACTAGCATAAGGCACACCTGCGGCCTGCGCAGTCACATAGTATAAATTCAAGGTGCGCACCTACCTGCCCGGAGGAATTGTTGCTGGCACTACCTGGGTGGTATAGGGTGGATCGGGGGGCCTACTGGGGGCCTAGTGCCCCGACAAGGTCCCGGGCGTGCGCGCACGTGGGGGTAACTCTCACCCCCTACCGGGTAGCCAGCCAGTTTCAGCCTGAAACTGAGGCTAGCGCCGACACACCGACAGGTCTCAAACATCGCTTATGCTGTCACACAGACTGTAAAAATCCGCTAAAAGGCTACGAGCAAGGCGCATCGTGGCCTGCGCCTGGGAGACGCAGGGCCGCCGCAACGGCGACTTCCAGACGCGTGGGGCGTCAGCGCAATAGCGTGCCAGCACAGGTACAAAAAATTCCGTGTCGAAGATGTGCTTCTGATCTAGGAGGTGATAGGAGAGCCTCTTTTCTGGGATTTCTGGGAGCCCAGAGGCCCTGCTGTTTGCACGTCTCTCCACACCTGCACACCTTGTTCCTGTTGCGCGCGCTCGCGTAGTTAACGTTGGTCTGGACGTGTTGCCCCGCTCCTGCAGGCAGGGTGGGGGAGCGAGCATCCGATCCGAAGCTCGAGCCATGGGGGCAGACCTCCTGGAGGAGGCCTGCACTATAAAAGAGGCGCAGGCCAACAGCTCTAAAACCATTCTGAACCTCGCCAGTACTAGTGTGTCGCGCCTGCAGCCAGGTGAGGAGGAGGGCCGTGCATGGACATGGGGGTAATGTGCAATGCTCGCACTCACAACTCATTCGCCCCGCAGAGCTCCGAGCTCTCAAGTCCATCACCTTCCTGAACCTAGCCGACAATGAGATGACCGAGCTTCCGGGGCCGGGCGAGCTGCCACCGCGGCTGAGTGAGCTAACAGTCAGCGGGAATAATATTACTTCTCTTTCGAGCCTTAGCTCGTTCAAGCACCTGAAGAAGCTGCACGCAGGCGCCAACAGGTGCGTGCGAAAACACGTACGTCTCGGCCACGCTTGCAACACCATGCATCACCATGCAACACCATGCAATACCATGCAACACGGCTGCACACATTCAAGAGCCTGCCAGCGTGCGCAGATGCCCACATGCCGTCCATCCCCACAACGCACGTTCAAGTGTGCGAACCTTCGGCCAACACACGCACACACGCACTCACGCACACACACACAAACGCACTCACGCACACACGCACACACACACAAACGTCCACCCCTCCCCCAACTCGCAGGCTCAGCAGCCTCGACGCAGTGTTCACGTGCGCCTCACTGAAGCATGTGGGCCTCGCCTTCAACGCGGTGCAATCTGTGCCAACGTCTCTCCCGTCCGCGTGCCAACTGCTCAGCCTTGACCTCTCCAACAACGACATCACGTGCCTGGGCAGCACTCTGTCCTCCCTCGCCCAGCTCCCGATGCTACGCGCGCTCAGCCTGGCTGGCAACCCGGTTGCTCTCCTGCCGAGCTACGAGACCGCGGTGCGCGGCCGCCTCAAGGCGCTCGCGTTCTTTGACGGCACGCGCATCGACCCGCTCGCCGGCACGCCGTCCATGTCCGCGCTGCACGTCCCACCACCACAGACTGACGGCAGCAGCGGCGCCGACCGCGTCGACACGTTTTTGCAGCTGGAGCTGTCGGGGCTGACGCCGCTGGAGGACCCGTTTGAGGGTGCGCGCGGCGGGGGCGACACCTGGTCTGCTGCCGAGGCGAGGGGGCAAACACCGCCTGCTGGAACGAGCCCACCAGGGCCTGCGCCCCAGTCCCCACTGCCGCTGCAGCCTGTCTACTACCACGTGGAGCTGAGCGACCCATGCGGCGTGTCGTACGCATCTGTTCCACTACGAGTGCTGCCCCCGCAGCAGCAGTCATCACAGCTGGCAGAGCCAGACCCCAAGGCAAAAAAGGACGCGGGGAAAAAAGCGGGTGGGAAGAAGGGTGTGGACGACGAGGCGCCCGGGGCGTCCGGGCCGGCGCTCAAGACGCGCGGCAGCCTCACGCTGTGCCTCGGCCTAAGCGCTACGCCGCTGTGGCGCGACTGGCTGCGTGCGGGTGTGCGGCTTACGCTCGTGCGCACGACGCTCACGGCAGTGGCGAAGCCGCCTTCGCCCGACGACACGCCGCCGCCGCCCCCGCCAGACCCCAAGGCCAAGGCCAAGGGGGGGAAGGGCGCCGTGGAGGAGCCGGCGGCCGGCCCGCCGCCGTGTGACGTCGTGCCGTCCATCGAGGCGGTCGCGATCTCGACGCTGCAGTGTGCGGCGCTCGTGGGTGGGCACGCGCGTGCGTTTGACGCGTCGGCGTCGTTCGTGCCAATCCCGCGCCTGTGGGACGAGCGGGGAGTGCGCATGAGCCTACAGGACGATCGCCACTCGACACGACCCATTGCCCGCATGGCAGCTCGACTGCGGCTGCATGTGGCGCCGGGTCTGATCGCGGCATGACGCCGCCGCTGCTATGCGCACGAGGTAGTAATGCGACCAGTTCGCATTCTGCCTTACTGCGTGCCTCGCACTGGCAGACGCGATCGCTGCAGGAGCTGTAGCGGTGTTGACGTATGGACTGTGCAGCGCGCTCTTCTGCGACAGAATCGCCTGCACGACAGCGCGTCGGAAAGGCACAGGCCTGGGGGTGGGGGGACACGCGCTGCGCTTTCAAACTGAATTACAGGCACTGGACTAGTCCATGGGCTATAGCTAGGCCTCCGGCTGCACTTCTGTGTACACACGCAAGCGCAATGCGTGGTGCCCCAGTGATGTTACTTTATGGACGGTTCCGTAGTACTGAATGA
>VFSX01000014.1:151102-173602 GCA_016618255.1 Chlamydomonas sp. UWO 241
CACACCAGACACTCCGAGAGGTACAACATTACTACGACAGTTTTCCGCACAACGGCATGGCGCGCATGTGCTCATCACATGCTAATGATGGTATCCATCTGATCGAGCGCCTTGCCCCAAGGTAGCACTTTGCGGTCGAGCTTTCCGTCGAGCTGCTGCAGGATGGACAGCTTCTGCAGTGCCGACCGCGCCTCCACGCGGTCGTCCAGCCACCCCTTCTGCACCCCGTCCACGCCGTCCCAGTACTCCATCACGTCGACGTGCCCGCGCCCCGCGATCACGACCACGTCGTCCGGACCCGCAGTTCCGATCGCCGCGCGGATTGCGCTGAAGCGGTCCTCCATGATGTAGCGCCGGTTGTCGCGCTGCGCCTTCTGCAGGTACGGCTCAAACCACAGCGGCGCGCGCCCCTGGTCCTGGAACGGGAAGTACACGTATCCAGAGTACTTGTTCACGATCTCGTCGGGCAGCCCCGCAACGAGGTCCTTCACGATCGCCTCGGGCGCCTCGCGCCGCGGCGAGTCGTTCGTCATGATCACTATGTCCGACTTTGCGTGCGCGACCTCGGCCATGCGCGGCCGCGAGTCGCGGTCCTCCTCTCCGCGGCACCCAAACACAGTGTAGATGTTGCGCGCGTTGCCGCGCAGCGCAGAGAGCATCGCGTCGAGCGCCTCCGGGGTGTCGGCCGCGTCAACAATGACCGAGAAGTTCTGGCCCTCGTCCACGATCTCGCAGCGCCCGGGGATGACCTCGACCGCCTCGATGCCGGCGACGATGTTGACGAGCGGCACCTTGAGCGCGATGCCGGTTGCGACCGCGGCGAGCACGTTGTACACGTTGTGCTTGCCGAGCAGCGGCGTGATGATCTGCAGCCTGCCGAGCGGTGTGCGCACGAGCAGCTCAGACTCCCAGATCGAGAAGCTCGCCTTCTCAGCGACGACGTCTGCGTCCGGCCGGTCGATGCCGTAGCTGACAATGGGCACGGAGCCGAGGCGTTCGAGAAGCTCGGGCGTGCAGGGGTCGTCGAGGTTGACGACGGCGGCCTGTGCGCTCGGGTCGAGCAGATTCTCAAACGGCGCCAGCTGCGCCTCCAGCGCCGCCTCCCGGTCTCCGTCAAAATCGGCGAGGCCCGCGCCTGAGAACCCAGTGTGCACCGCGACAGAAAGCTCGACGAAGTCGGCGTGGCCCGCAGCGAGACCAGCGGACGAGAGCTCGAGCACCGCGCACGTCGCGCCGCGGTCGCGCATCCCCGCAAGCAGCTTGGTCGTTTGCAGGCCCGGGGGGGTCGACGTGGTCACGCTGTAGCGAGCGTCGTTGTACGGCGTGACGCGGAACGGCGCGCTCGACTCCAGCTCCTCGGTCTTGTCGTCTTCTGGCGCCACGTACAGCTCTCCGTCGACGTCGAGTAATTCGCCTGAGAGCGAGTACCCGATCGAGTTGACCGTGCCGGTGACCTGCTCCATCGCCTCGAGGATGCCGCATACAAGCCACGACGTGGTCGTCTTGCCGTGCGACCCGATCACGCCGATGCACAGCAGGTCGCGGCCAGGCGCGTCGTAGAACGCGACCGCGAGCCGGTGCGCCACCTCGGCCACGGCCGGCACGTAGTGCACCGGCACGCCCTCCGGAACACAGCCCTCCATCTCGGGTGCGCCCTCCGCAAACTCTGGCAGCAGCAGCGCGGCCGCTGCATTGCTAAGCGCGGTCACGACGAGGGCGGGCACGTCGGTGGTCGACTCAGCGAGGCACACGTACATGTCGCCGCGGATCACGGACATCGGGTTTGCCTGCAGGCCGTAGACCACGGTATCTGGGAACTCTGAGAGCGACGGGGAGCGGCAGCAAGGATAGTGTGCGTTTGTGTGTGTTGTGGTGGTGGTGATGGGGCGTCAGACAGCAGCGGGGCGTGCATGCGGACGGCCAAGCATGCACGCATATATGCATGTCGTGAGCATGGTGCCATGCGCGTGGGGATAGTGTGTGTGTGTATGTGTGTATGTGGGGACGGCATGCGGGCGGCCATGCGTGCACATGCACGCATGCATGCCAGGTGCATGGCAGCCATGCGCGCCTCACCCGCGTCCATGACCTGCGCTGCATCGAGGTACGCTGCCTTCCCAAACAGATCTGAGATGAAGTAGCCGCGCTCCTCAGGCTCGGGGAACGCACTACTGCCCTCTCCGCGCGATGAGCTGGCAGCGTCCTGCGCGCTGCGCAACCGCTCCTGGTGGGCAGCCTCCTCGTCATCGCCGCCACCAAACCGCAGCTCATCTGCGACGCACGGATCGTGGGCGATGCGTGTGTGGGCTCGCGTGCGCGGTGCACGATCAAGCGCAGCTGACGCCGCCATGCAAAACGACCTGCATGCGCGCATGCGCAGCCCCCCACCGTCTCCCCCCTCTGGGACCCCACCCCCATCGCTCACCTTGGATGGCCGACAGCATGCTCTCGTCGGGCTCCTCGCCAAATTCGAGCTGCCCCTCATCGTCCTCGTCCTCAAAATCGAGCCCTCCCTCTCCTTCGTCGTACTCCCCCTCGTCAACTTCATCCCCAGCGGTGTCATCGTACGGCAGGCCTGCGCCGCTTGGACCAGCCCGCGCAACCAGCCTGCTGTCGCACGCTCGCCGCCGCGCATGGGGTCGGGGTTCTCCTGACTCCGCTCTCCCTCCGCCAGGCGCCCGCGAGACGCAAGAAACAACGCTACCATGCCCAACTGGTCGTGTGCAGCAGCGGCGCGCGACCATCGGGGCCACAGGCAGCGATGGTGGGAGAGAGGCAACGCCGCCGCGCACTGCCGATTGGCGCAGCATCGCTGCCGATGGGGTTGTGGGCGGCCAGCCACGGGCCTTGCAACCCCTCTTGGAACGATGAATGTGTTAGCGTAGCAGCGGAAAGCAGGCTCCACATTGTGTGGGGAGCGCTTTCGCCATCAGCGCCACCTGAGCCCCCGCGAGCACACGCAAAGGCACCCAATGTGCTAGTGGTTGAGGTGAAAAGTGGGAGCGACGCAACAGGGCCCCAGCAGCCCCAGAGAGTAGTACTCACATAAAAAAACATTGGAAGTGTTTTAACAAACCGCCATGCCCAAGCCCCCCAAGCCGGTGGCGGGCCAAATCCTAGTCAATGTGAAGCCATCTATCCTGGAGACTACGTTTCCGCTGTGGGATGCGCGTGAGCCGGAGCCGACCTCGAATGGTGCGTGAAACTGCCTGTGCATGGGCATGCCCAACACACGATCCGCGCCACATGCATGACGGGGGTGCATGATCATGGTTCATTTCACGCGTTATCATCGCGAAGGGGGCTAGTGGCCGCGGGGTATTGCATGCATGGTGGTGGTGCATGCCATGCAACCGTTGCGTGTGTGTGTGTATGTGTGTGTGTGCGTGTGTGTGCATGCGCGCGTGCACACCCGCTGTGCTGCTTGCACACCTCCAGAAAAATACGAGGACTTTGCGGGGCTGATGCTGCCGCCTGCGTCGGAGGAGTTCCTCGACGCGTGGAAGCGGCCAGAGGAGCTGGTGCAGGGCACGCCAGACGTGCCGTTCCTGCTCACGCACCCGCAGCAGGCGGCAGATGCGGTGGAACCCAAGGGTGAGTGCCTTCACCCTTCACCCTTCACCCCTGCCTTGCGTTGCGCTGGATGGGGTTGGGGTTGGGGTTGGGGTTGGGTGTTGGGGTTGGGGTTGGGGATAGGTGTTGGGGTTGGGTGTTGGGGTTGGGTGCTGGGGTTGGGGGCGCGGTTTCGGGTTGGGTCCCCCGGGCGGTTGGGATTGGGCCTTGGGTCGGGTTGGGGTCGGAATGTTTGAGTCTTTTGGGGACGTCGGGTCGGGTTTGTTGCAGGAGTTTGGTGGTTTGGTGGTTGGGCATTCGGGTGGTCGGGTGGTTGGGTGGTTGGGGTTGGGGTTGGGTGTTGAGCAGGTGAACCAGGGGGCACACGCGTTGGGGTTTGTGGTTGGGCCCGTGCGGTCGTTGTAACCGCACGCCGCTGCTGCTGCTGCTGCTGCTGCTGCTGCTGCTGCTGCTGCTGCTGCACCTGCGGTGCTGCCGCTGCTGCACCTGCGCTGCTGCTGCTGCTGCTGCTGCGCCTGCGGTGTGCGCGTCGGCGAAATGAGCTCGGGGCGGCCGTGCTGTGCTGTGCCGCGCACGCGGCTGGCCGACGTGTCGTGCCAATGCCTCTGCGTGCCTGCCTGCCCCCTGCTGCACTGCTGCACTGCTGCTGCTGCTGCTGCTGCTGCTGCTGCTGCTGCTGCACCTGCGGTGTGCGCGTCGGCGGGATGAGCTCAGGGTGGCCGTGCTGTACTGTGCCGCGCACGCTGCTGACCGGCGTGTCGTGCCCATGCCTCTGCGTGCCTGCCTGCCCCCTGCTGCACTGCTGCACTGCTGCTGCTGCTGCTGCTGCTGCTGCTGCTGCTGCTGCTGCGCCTGCGGTGTGCGCGTCGGCGGGGCGAGCTCGGGGCGGCCGTGCTGTGCTGTGCCGCGCACGCTGCTCACCGACGTGTCGTGCCCATGCCCCTGCGTTCATGCCTGCCCTCTGCTGCACCGCAGCCGCCAAGGCCAAGGATGCCGTGGCCCCTGTCAACCGCGACCACCAGGGCCGCGTGTTTGCCGGCCACAAGTCGTTCGAGTGGCTCGCAAAGGTCAGTACCATCCACATTGCTTGCCTTGCTCGCGGGGAGGGGGGGGGGGGGGGGGGGGGGCAAACCTATAAATGTGTTGACGCGATTGGGGGGGGGGGGGTCGTTTCCGTCAGGTTGGTCGTCTTGACGCTCCAGATCGCGTCCTTCGACGATATATATTCTACTCTCAGCTTCGCGGGGGGGGGGGGTATAAAACGACAATTATTCACAAAGGCAAGCCGCACGTACGGCAGTGAGAGCGAGGGAGCAGTGCGCTTGTGTGTGTGTGTCAGCCCTCACGCCAAGCTAGGTACCTACTAGCACTTTTAGTTTTGCACTGGGGGCTAGGTAGGTGCACGGGGGTAGAATCTTCAAATGCTAGGTACCTACAAGGAACCTACTGTGCGCATGGTTAATTAATACAGCGGCACACTCTATGCACAGGTCTTCGAGGCCGTACAATCAGCCCAATCGGCCCTCCCTGCTGACACCTACCTGTGGGAGCTCATCGAGGTGGGCGGTGTCGTGTGTGACCCTGCGGCTGCATCATGGACGTGCATGTGCATGCGTGCGTGTGTGTGCGTGTGTGCGTGCCTGCATGTGCGCGTGTGCGCGTGCATGTTTGTATGTCACTGGCTCGTGCGCGACAGGTCGACAACACACACACACACACACACACACACGCACACACACACACACGTGTGTCCAGGACCCAATGACAAGGACGGCGTGGTGTCAAAGAATCCGAGCGGGCGCTACCGCGTACGGCTGTTTGCCATACACAACACACACACACACACACACACACGGACACACACACACACGGACACACACACACACACATGCGCGTCCAGGCCCCCAAGGACAAGGACGGCGCGGTGTCAAAGAAGCTGAGCGGGCGCTACCGCGTGCGGCTGTTTGTCATGGGCGAGTGGCGCGCTGTGACGGTCGACGACCGCATCCCGGTCGACCTCTTTGGGCAGTTCCTGTTTGTCGGCATGCGGCCGCTGCAGCTGTGGCCGCTGCTGCTGTCAAAAGTGCGTTTCTTTCTTTCTTTCGGGTTGATTTGAATCTCCGGGGTTTAGGGATAGTTTAGTGGTTCAAGATTTGCATCCCGGTCGACCTCTTTGGGCACTTCCTGCTCGTGGGCGTGCGGCCGCTGCAGCTGTGGCCGCTGCTGCTGTCAAAAGTGCGTTCCTTTGTTTCTTTCAGTCACAGTTGTGAATCTGCAGGGTTACGGCAGGGTTGCGGGCTCGGGGTGTTTTGGGCTGGAGGGTTGCAAGTGACAGCTGCAGACTGTGGCCGCTGCTGGTGTCCAAGGTACTTCTTCTCCCCTCGCATTTGAGGGCTGGATCTTGGGTTGAGGCAGGGTTGCGGGTTTAGGGTGCCAGGGTTTGGGATTTAGTAGGGTTGCAAGTGGCAGCTGCAGGCTGTGGCCGCTGCTGCTGTCCGAGGTATTTCTTCTTCCTCTCGCATTTGAGAGCTGAATCTTGGGTCGAGGCAGGATTGGGGGGGTTCAGGGTGCTAGAGGTTGGAATTTAGTAGGGTTGCAAGTGACAGCTGCAGGCTGTGGCCGCTGCTGCTGTCCGAGGTACTTCTTCTTCCTCTTGCATTTGAGGGCTGGATCTTGGGTCGAGGCAGGATCCGGGGTTCAGGGTGCTAGAGGTTGGAATTTAGTAGGGTTGCAAGTGACAGCTGCAGGCTGTGGCCGCTGCTGCTGTCCGAGGTACTTCTTCTTCCTCTTGCATTTGAGGGCTGGATCTTGGGTCGAGGCAGGATCCGGGGTTCAGGGTGCTAGAGGTTGGAATTTAGTAGGGTTGCAAGTGACAGCTGCAGGCTGTGGCCGCTGCTGCTGTCCGAGGTACTTCTTCTTCTTCTTGCATTTGAGGGCTGAATCTTGGGTCGAGGCAGGATCCGGGGTTCAGGGTGCTAGAGGTTGGAATTTAGTAGGGTTGCAAGTGACAGCTGCAGGCTGTGGCCGCTGCTGCTGTCCGAGGTACTTCTTCTTCCTCTTGCATTTGAGGGCTGAATCTTGGGTCGAGGCAGGATCCGGGGTTCAGGGTGCTAGAGGTTGGAATTTAGTAGGGTTGCAAGTGACAGCTGCAGGCTGTGGCCGCTGCTGCTGTCCGAGGTACTTCTTCTTCCTCTTGCATTTGAGGGCTGGATCTTGGGTCGAGGCAGGATCGGGGGTTCAGGGTGCCAGGGTTTGGAGATTCCGTAGGGTCGCAGAGGCTGTGGCCACTGCATAGTCATTTTGTTTGGGGCTGTTAGGAGCCATTTGGCTCCTTACGATCCCATCAGATAGAGCTCAACCAACCAAGTTGCTCGATGGTCTGACGATCTCAACAGATAGAGCCCGTCATGAGATTGAAAATGACCTATATTTGACGGTCAATGGTCAACGCTAAGGCAGCATTTAAGGCGGTCAATGGAACGTTGGTCCGTGCGCCGGCTCCCAGAATGTAACCAAAAAAACTGAAAACAAAATCACTACCGCCGTTGCTGCCAAAGGCGCGACCGAGTGGTTACGCTTCAACAGGAGTGGCTTCAATCAGGCCTTGAACAAGGCCTTCAATACGGCTTCCTTATTGTGTCGAGATAAGCAGGGCCTTGTATTACTCTTCAAGGTGCGTGTGCTCTCTGCAGCTGTGGCAGCTGCTAACTCTCCAGTGATGTCCTTTTCATGATTTCTGATTAATTTTCTGGAGCCGTTTGACTGCCGTTTGACTGAAAATTCGGCTCCATGGCTTCAACATCCGGCTCCAAATGCTGAAAAGTAAATCACTGTACCTCTCACACGCACACGCACGCATGCGCGCACACACACACACACATGCCCCCTCCTTATTAATCTGTGCGTCTCCTTGCAGGCTGTCCTCAAGGTCATGGCCGCGCACCGCATCCTGGGGCTGAACCTGCCCAGCCAGGTCACGGCGTTCAGGCTGCTCACTGGGTGGCACCAGGAGGACCTGCTGGACACGCTCGGAGGCACGCAGGTGGGGGTTGCTCTCGGTTATTTGTCGGTTACACTTGATGGGAGCTACTTTCGGTTTTCTTAGGGGTCTCGGCATTCGGACCGGATGGCACCAGGAGGACCTGCTGGACACGCTCGGCGGCGCGCAGGTGCGGGGATAACTTTCGTTTTTGGTTGTTGTCTGTTACTACAAAACAGATTTCGGTTTCGTTAGTAAGGATTACAGGTTTTAGGCTGCTGGCTGGGTGGCACCAGGGGAGGCCTGCTCGACACGCTCAGAGGCACGCAGGTAGGGTTACTTTCGGTATTTACTTTTTTGTTTTGGTTACTTTCGGTTTTCCTAGGTTTTGGGTTCTTATGGTTTCAGCTTTCAGGCTGCTGACCGGCTGGCTCAAGGACCTGCTCGACCCGCTCAGAAGCATGCAGGTGTGTGCCCCCCCCCCCCCCGACCCACCCCGGGGGTTACATTTGGTTTTTGTCTCGAGACAACCGAGCGGTTGGAAGTGATTTAAACTGCCGTTACATCCTCTCTCCCTCACACATCTCGCCGGCGGCTTCCTCTTCGACCGCCTCGAGGACGCCGTTCGTGGAAACCACGCCGCAAAGGAGAACCACACACACACACACACACACGCACTTCCTCCCCCCCCGCACACACAGCTCGCCGGCGGCTTCCTCTTTGACCGCCTCGAGGACGCCGTCCGGGGCAACCATGCAGCAAAGGAGCGCCACGCGATCGCCGCGGCGTCGCTCATCTCGCGCACGCTCCCCGAGAAGCCACCCCCGCGCGTGATTGTGCTGGCAGGCCCCGGGGGCGTCGGGATCGCGAGCCTGCTCAAGCGCCTTGTGGGGGACTTTCCCGACAAGGTGCGCTGCTATCGGTTACGTTCGGTTACTTTTGGCCACTGTCGGTTACTCCAAGGTTCAACTTCAAGATAACCGATAATTCAAGGTAACCGATACTTGAAGGCAACCGATACTTCAAGGTTACTGATCCTTGCCCAAGCCCTGAGCAGACACCCTGAACCCCAAACACGCCCGCCGTGTACGGGCATGCAGCTCCGCAGCACCGTCTTGTACTACCGCCCAGGACCTGAGCTTGCCCGCATGGAAGTGCATGCGCGTGCCCTTGAGCCTGCAGATGTACGCGGTGATATCCGGACACTGCCATTGTGTACTCTCTCACCCAAAACAAACTCTAAACCCCTGAACCCTAAACCCCAAACCTACTCGCCGTGCGCGCCTGTCTCTCGCAGCTCGGGCTCACCGTTTCGCACACGTCGCGGCCGCCGCGGGAGCACGAGGTCGACGGCGCCAACTACCACTTCACAGACAAGGCGGGCTTTCGGGAGGAGGTCGCGGCTGGCGCGTTCATCGAGCACGCAAAGGCAAGCTGACCATTGATCAGGGTTTAAGGTGTACAGCTCGAGGGTTTAGGATTTATGTCCTGAAATGCTTCGTGCGGGACTACCACGGACAAGGCGGACTTCCGGGAAGAGGTCGCGCCTGGAGCGCTCATCGAGCACGCATAGGTGAGTTCAAGGGTCTAGCCAGGTGCTCGGGCACTACGCGCAGAGCGCGGCCTCAAAGTGTCCCTGACTCCAAGATCCACCATCAGCAGCATCAGCATCAGCAGCATCAGCATCGGCATCAACATCAGCATCAGCAGCATCAACTTGAACAAACTGGTCGGCATCCACGACACATAGCTCCAAGCCATGTTAGTGCCTGCCGTGCCCCTCTCCCCCCCCTCCCCCCCGCACCATCACCAACACCAACACCACCACCCTTGAAACCCTGCACCCTTGAACACTCGTGCACACAAGTGGCCGGCATCCATGACACGTACCTCTACGACACGAGTGCGGCCGCCGCCGCACCCCCCCAACACCCCAACACCCCATCACCACCACCAACGCCCCTAAACCCTGCACCTTTTAACACTCGTGCACATAAGTGGCCGGCATCCACGACACGTACCTCTACGACATGAGTGCGGCCGCCGCCACACCTCCCCAAACACCCCAACACCCCATCACCACCACCAACGCCCCTAAACCCTGCACCTTTTAACACTCGTGCACACAGGTGGCCGGCATCCACGACACGTACCTCTACAGCACGAGTGCGGCCGCCGCCGCACCCCCCCAACACCCCAACACCCCATCACCACCACCAACGCCCCTAAACCCTGCACCTTTTAACACTCGTGCACACAGGTGGCCGGCATCCATGACACGTACCTCTACGGCACAAGTGTGGCCGCCGTGCGCACCGTCGCCGCGACCGGCCGCCTGTGCCTCATGACGCTCGACGAACAGGGCGTTGCCACGCTGCGCGCAAACCGCAGGTGCGTGTGTGTGTGTGTGTGTGCGTGTGTGTGTGCATGTGTGTGGTATTGTTTTTTCTGGGCGTGTGTGGGGGGTCAACGCCTTGGCCGCCTGTGCCTCATGGCACTCGATGAGCAGGGCGTGGCCACGCTGCGCGCAAACTACACGTGTGTGTGTGTGTGTGTGTGTGTGCGTGCATGTCTGCATGTGTGTGCGTGCGTGTGTGGTATTGTTTTTCTGTGTGTGTGTGGGGGGGGGGTCAATGCCTTGGCCGCCTGTGCCTCACGGCGCTCGACGAGCAGGGCAGGGCCACGCTGCGTGCCAACTGCAGGTGTGTGTGTGTGTGTGTGTGTGTGTGTGTGTGTGTGTGTGTGTGGTCTTGGTTTATTTTGTCCTGTTTTGTCTTTTTGTGGGTCAACGCTCTGGCAGCCTGTGCCTCATGGCGCTCGATGAGCAGGGCGTGGCCATGCTGTGCGCAAACCACAGGTGTGTGAGTGTGTGTGTGTGTGTGTGTGTGTGTTGGGGGGACTGCTTGATTGCAGGCCTGTCCTGCAGAACACTGATACCAAGCAGGCAGAGAGATATGCAGATAGGCAGACTGTCTGTCTGTCTGTCTGTCTGACTGTCTGTCTGCCTGCCTGCCTGCCTGCCTGTCTGCCTGCCTGCCTGTCTGCCTGTCTGACCAACTGACCAACTGACCAACTGGCCAACTGACTGACTGGCCGTTGCAACCCCCTCTTCCAAAAATAACACAACAGGATTGACGGCCTGTACCTGTACGTCGGGTGCGAGCTTGGCGCGCTTGAGGCACGCCTGCGTGCGCGGCTCACGGAGGACGAGTCCACAATCGGCAAGCGCATGGCGTGGGCGGCGGCGCAGGTGCGTTGGGTAAAGGGTTTCAGGGTTCGGGATCAAGGGTTTAGCCTAAACCCTGGAGTCCTTGGACAAACCCTCAGGGGTAAAACCGGGTTGAGGTCTGAAGGCGCCCCACCCCCCAAAGTGGCCCCCCCCCCCCAAAAAAACTGCGCCTGCCCCTGCCTGCCTGCCCAGATCAAGAAACTGCAACACGCCCCAACGCATACGACCACGTGGTCAACAACTCCGGCGGTGGTCGATAACTCATTCAAGGAGGGCCCCCCCTCCCTCCCTCCCCACCCCACCAAAGTCCTTTTACCCTAAACCCTGTGCTCGTGCAGATTGAGGCAGCGACGCGTCCCAACGCGTACGACCACGTGGTCGTCAACTCCGAGTGGGACGCCGTGTACCTTTCGCTCAAGGAGGCCATCTCCACGCTCTCGCCCATCATCCGGAACCGGCTGCGCGGCCTCCCGGCCTATGTGCTCGACTACTCGGACCTCATCCCGCCCAACCTCGTCGAGAAGCCCTTCCTCAAGGTGGTCGTATGTGTAGGAAGTTACGCATTGTGCATGTAGGGAGCTATGCATTGTGCGTGTGTGCGTGTGTGCGTGTGTGTGTGCATGAGCGTGTGTGCGTTTGTTTGCTTGTGCGTGTGTGTCGAAAGGGAGGATAAAGTGGAGGAGTGGGAGGTTACGAGAGGCCGGGAACTGTGTGAGAGGGTGGGAACTGTGTGTGGGTGCCTGCACAGAGGGCTTCACGCAAGACTACTGCAACACCCCTGCAACACCACCACTGTAACACGATTGCACACCCCTGCAACACCCCTGCAATACGCATGCAACACCCCTGCAACACCCCTGAAACATGCACACAACATCACCCCTGCTGCAACACCCCTGCTTTACCACCGCATCACCACTGCAACACCACCGCAACACCACTGCAACATGTACCGCAACATATACTTGCAACACCACTGCAACACCACTGCAACACCCCCGCACCACTTCACCACCGCAGCCTGTCGTGGTGGCCGGCCCCGCGACAAACACAACACCACTACAACACGCATGCAACACCCTGCAACACCCCTGCTGCAACACCCCTCCTACAACACCACTCTGCAATACCCCTGCTGCAACACCACTGCAACACCACTGCAACACCACCACTGCAGCACCGTCACTGCAACACCACTACTGCAACATCACCACTGCAACACCATCGCAACACCACTGCAACATCACCACTGCAACACCACTGCAACATCACCACTGCAACACCATTGCAACACCACTGCAACACCACCATCGCAACACCACTGCAACACCACCACTGCAACACCACCACTGCAACACCACCACTGCAGCCTGTCGTGGTGGCTGGCCCAACGACGCGCGAGCGGGCTGATCTCATGTGTGCGCTCGTGACCGAGTTCCCAGACGTGTTTGCGTTCCCACAGGTAAGAGAGAGATTGGTTAAGAAAACTCAACCCCGGCCGTGCCCAGTCAGATCTGGGGGCCGAGTGACCTGTCTAGGTCCAGCCCCGACCCACTAGCCCCACCACCACCAGTTGCCAGCCACCTGTCTGTAGCGCTCGGGCGTGATATGCCGAGCAAGGTCGAATACGCTGCCCGTAGGCGTCACACACGGCTGTAAAACCGATCATCATCAAGGGTAAACCTAGGCCTACTAGGCTAGGTGCACGACATCGAAGCCATCGAAAAAGCCAGACCGAACAAGCCGGACCCTTCAACCCTTCAACCCTTCAACCCTTTAACCCTTAAACCTAGACCCTTAAATCTAGACCCTTTAGAAACCTTAAAGCATCCGAGGATATCAGACGAAGTGACCTGAGCCACGCGCTCACAGATGCACGCTTCCACTGACAAAACAACTGTTTTATTTTTGAAAACGCAAGCTAGACCCTAAACCCGCCCTCGTCCTTAAACTTGACAACACTGCCTTTCCCGCACCTCACGACTGTGAAGCCGTCGAACGAGCCCGGCCACACGAGCGGATCCACACCCTAGACCTTGCACCCTAAACCCCAGTGATTTCCTTTTCAGGACTTTCAATTAATTATTCCACAGCCGGATTTTGCTTTGACCGCGTTGACCGTTGACCTTGCATTGACCGTTCGTCCTCATATATAGCAGTAACAGTAACACGGGGTTTCCAGCTAAGCAGGCTACTCTTCTACTAGAGACACCCGCCGATACTCCAGCACACTAAAGTACTTACCTTACTAGAGTACCGCCGGCTCCCGGCCGATAGACTACCGCTCCCGCCGGCTAGACTACCCCAAACAGCGGTCTCTGAGAGACATGTCTGGCAAGGAGCATATAGGAGAGGACCTTCCTCAGGGTCACAGTAGTGGCCTTGTGGCCAGTCAAGCCGGCAGAGCCGACTGGCGCTGACTGGAACGGTCCCCGCCTGGCAGTGCATGGCTGTCCAGCTCTCGTTTGCATGGGGCTCAGCCGGCGCCCCATGCCTCATGCATGGCCAGGTCCCACCCTCCAGGGGTGCATGGACGACAGAGTTGTCATGGAGGCTGCCTGAAGACCTTCCAACGCCAGTCACCGGCAGACGAGCGACCCCGAGGATGAGCGCGGTGACGAACGCTGCGATTGGTGAAGCGGATTTACTCTGTGTTGCCTCGGCGGTCGCCACCGCTGAAGCCGTGATGGTAGCCCGCCTCCACGGGCAGCCATCTTGACCAATGTCCAGCATGCATTGACGGGCGCCAGCTCCTCCGCTCGTCGATCAACTCGTCGAGATCGGTGCCGCATGGCGTCCTGCATGGGGGGAGGATAAGGGCCGTCTCCCAGCACGGGCCGCGGCAGCGCCGCGGCTACTCGCCAAGCCATGGCAGCGCCGGGCAAGCCGCTCCTGAAGTGTTCCACCGAGGGGCAGTCTAGCAGGAGCCGGGCCAGTCGTATTTTACCCCGCTCGTCGGCGGCACGGAGATCCTCGTCACCAGCAGCGCCGCATTGCTGGGTCCAGGGCTCGGCGACGAGAACGCGCCTCCGTTAATCGAGCCCCTCATATATAGGTTATTCGAAAGCTCTTGACGAGCTCTGTCTGGCAGGCCTGTCAGACTACCAATCCACTGAATGAGTTTACCCTAGTGAAAGGTCAAAGTACAGCCAGAATACAGCCACATGGCTGTGCAGAGCCAAAAAGGAAATCACTGCTTAACCCTAAACCCTTTTTCCCCCGCAGCCCATGATGTTGAAACCGTCAAACAAGTCTGACCGAACAAGCCGGCCCCTTGACCCTAGCCCCCTAGGGTAGGGTAAACCTGACCCCCCCAACCATCATCCCTTTACCTCCTAACCCTGATACAAAACCCTATATCCCATGAACAACCCCCCCCCTCCCCCCCCGCAGCTCACGATGTCAAAGCCGTCCAAAAAGCCCAATCAAACGAGCGGACTGTAAACCCTCAACCCTAAACCCCTAGCATGTGTTAAGACCCTCTCCTACGACTGAACCCTAAACTCCACAACACTGTCTTCCCCGCAGCTCACGACGTCAAAGCCGTCGAACGAGCAGGACATGTTCCGGGTAACTGCTTCGGAGCAGCTGGCCGAGTTTGAGGAGGCGCAGGCAAAGGTGTGTGTAGATGTGTGTGTATGTGTGTGTGTGGTGCATGCTTAGGAGCAGCTGTCCAAGTTTGAGGAGGCGCAGGCAAAGGTGTGTGCGTGTGTGGGTGTGTGTATCTGTGTGTGGAGGGGAGGGAGGGGGGCCTGTTCCGGGTGACTACTTCGGAGCAGCCGGCAGAGTTTTCCATGCGCGTCTGTAACCATGCAGATGAGCATGGAAAACTCTGCTAGATGCTCTGAAGCTGGTTGTTCCGAGCAGCTGACAGATATTTCCATGCTCATTCGCAACCACCCAGGTGTACTTTCCGCGTTCCCAGCGGCAGCATTAATACCACGTCCGCCGCGATGTCTCGTCACACACTGACACACACACACACACACACACACACTCCTCCCTTCACCACACTCATACTGAGAAAAACACTCACCCACACCCACACACAAACACAGACACGCCGCCAAATCCCCGGCAGCACTAGCAACACCACGAGCACCGCGATGCCCCCACACACACATACTCCTCCACACTGACACACACACGCACATACACACACACACACACACACACATACACATAGGACGCAGCAGTATACCGTATACATGGGCCCGTGTACCGTATAATACCGTATAATGTATACCGTATACAAGGGTATACGTGTATACCCTTGATTCCTTGATCCGATTGAGAAGGGAACGGTGGATTCGGATGCCTCACATGATGGGCATCACAGATCCACTCTTACAAGCATACTTTGCTATGTTTGGTTTAGAGGAAACACAAAACTAGGTTTTTCTCACTGCATGGCAGCTGGAGCGTCCCTGCGTTCCATGCAACCACGATATTCTTTCCTCCAACCTATGCTGCATCCAAGCGTTGTTCTGGATAGCCCTTGTCATTAGCTGTCCAGTGCAAGTCGAATCATCGAAATCCATGCAGTTTCAAGGGAGTTGGAGCATTTACGCCTTTTACTTGTCTTCCAACAAAATGGTGTATACGGTACACATCCCGCCGTATACGGTATTCATACCGTCACGGTATACGTACGGTATATACCGTATACGTGTACGGTATATACCGTATACGTATACCGTGCCGCGCCCTACATACACACACACACACACGCACACACGTGCACACATTGACACACACGCAAAGAGACATGCGTGCAGGCACGCCGTCGCATGGCAGCACCAGCAACACCACGAGCTCCGCAATGACTCCACACGGGAGCATGCCCGTGTCCCACCACGAACATCCCCCCCCCCCCACACACACACACTCCTCCCTTCACCACACTCATACTGGCACACACACAAACACACACACACACAGGCATGCCGCCGTATCCCTGGCAGCACCAGCAACACCACGAGCTCCGCAATGACACGGGAGCATGCCCGTGTCCCACCACAAACATCCCCCCCCCACACACACACACTCCTCCCTTCACCACACTCATACTGGCACACACACAAACACATACACACACACATCTCTGCAATGACACCATGCCCGTGTCCCACCACACACATACCCCCCCCCCCCACACACACACACTCCTCCCTTCACCACACTCATACTGGCACACACACAAACACACACACACACACAGGCATGCCGCCATATCCCTGGCAGCACCAGCAACACCACGAGCTCTGCAATGACTCCACACGGGAGCATGCCCGTGTCCCCCCCCACACATACCCCCCCCACACACACACACGCACACACACTCCTCCCTTCACCACACTCATACTGGCACACACACACACACACAAAACACACACACACAGGCATGCCGCCGTATCCCTGGCAGCACGAGCAACACCACGAGCTCCACAATGACTCCACACGGTAGCATGCCCGTGTCCCCCCCACACACATACCCCCCACCCACCCACACACACACACTCCTCCCTTCACCACACTCATACTGGCACACACACACACAAAAACACACACACAGGCACGCCGCCGTATCCCTGGCAGCACGAGCAACACCACGAGCTCTGCAATGACTCCACACGGTAGCATGCCCGTGTCCCCCCCCACACATACCCCCCCCCCACACACACACACACTCCTCCCTTCACCACACTCATACTGGCACACACACACACACAAAAAAAAAAAACAGGCACGCCGCCGCATCCCTGGCAGCACGAGCAACACCACGAGCTCCGCAATGACTCCACACGGGAGCATGCCCGTGTCCCCACACAAGGCGGACCACCACCGGCCGGGGGGCGCGCTGTCGCCGATGCCGGGGCCACTGATTGAGGAGACAGAGGAGGATATGGAGGTGGGTAGAGAGACAGAGAGAGAGAGGGAGACAAACAGAGAGAGGGAGAGAGAGAAAGAGGGAGACAAACAGAGAGAGAGAGAGAGAGAGAGAGAGGAGAGAGAGAGGGAGAGGGAGACAAACAGAGGGAAAGAAAGAGAGAGGGAGAGTCTTAACCTGTTTGGCAGGGTGGGTTGCCGGGTGAGTGGCTGGGTGGCTAGGTGCCAGGGGTAGTGCGCTGTTGCCGATGCCGGGGCAACTGATTGAGGAGACGGAGGAAGACATGGGGTGGGAAGAGAGACAGACAGACAGACAGACAGACAGACAGACAGACAGACAGACAGACAGACAGACAGACAGACAGACAGACAGACAGACAGACAGACAGACAGTAACAGTAACAGTAACACGGGGTTTCCAGCTAAGC
Organism: Chlamydomonas sp. UWO 241; assembly: GCA_016618255.1. Classification (NCBI taxonomy): domain Eukaryota; kingdom Viridiplantae; phylum Chlorophyta; class Chlorophyceae; order Chlamydomonadales; family Chlamydomonadaceae; genus Chlamydomonas; species Chlamydomonas priscui. Next base: position 168,201 of record VFSX01000014.1, read on the forward strand.
AGTCTACTCTTCTACTAGAGACACCCGCCGATACTCCATCACACTTCAGTACTAGAGTACCGCCGGCTCCCGGCCGATAGACTACCGCTCCCGCCGGCTAGAATACCCCAAACAGCGGTCTCTCAGAGACATGTCTGGCAAGGAGCGTATAGGAGAGGACCTTCCTCAGGGTCACAGTAGTGGCCTTGTGGCCAGTCAAGCCGGCAGAGCCGACTGGCGCTGACTGGAACGGTCCCCGCCTGGCAGTGCATGGCTGTCCAGCTCTCGTTTGCATGGGGCTCAGCCGGCGCCCCATGCCTCATGCATGGCCAGGTCCCACCCTCCAGGGGTGCATGGACGACAGAGTTGTCATGGAGCTGCCTGAAGACCTTCCAACGCCAGTCACCGGCAGACGAGCGACCCCGAGGATGAGCGCGGTGACGAAACGCTGCGATTGGTGAAGCGGATTTACTCTGTGTTGCCTCGGCGGTCACCACCGCTGAAGCCGTGATGGTAGCCGCCTCCACGGGCAGCCATCTTGACCAATGTCCAGCATGCATTGACGGGTGCCAGCTCCTCCGATCGTCGATCAACTCGTCGAGATCGTTGCCGCATGGCGTCCTGCATGGGGGAGGATAAGGGCCGTCTCCCAGCACGGGCCGCGGCAGCGCCGCGGCTACTCGCCAAGCCATGGCAGCGCCGGCAAGCCGCTCCTGAAGTGTTCCACCGAGGGGCAGTCCAGCAGGAGCCGGGCCAGTCGTATTTTACCCCGCTCGTCAGCGGCACGGAGATCCTCGTCACCAGCAGCGCCGCATTGCTGGGTCCAGGGCTCGGCGACGAGAACGCGACTCCGTTAATCGAGTCCCAAGACAGACAGACAGACAGACAGACAGAAACGGAGAGAGAGTCTGAAAATGTTTTGCCACGGGCGCCGGGGGCAGGACGCTGTCACCAATGCCGGAGCCACTGATTGAGGAGACGGAGGAAGACATGGAGGTGGGTTGAGAGAGAGAGGGAGAGGGAGAGAGGGAGAGGCAGAAACGGAGAGAGAGTCTGAACATTTTTGGCATCGGGGGCCGGGGGCAGGATGCTGTCGCCGATGCCGGGCCCACTGGTTGAGGAGACGGAGGAGGATATGGATGTGGGTAGAGAGACAGAGAGAGAGGGAGACAAACAGAGAGAGAGAGGGAGAGAGAGGGAGGGGAGAGAGGGAGAGGGAGACAAACAGAGAGAGAGAAAGAGAGGGAGAGGGAGAAATTTAACCTGTTTGGCAGGGTGGGTCGCTGGGTGAGTGGCTGGGTGGCTGGGCGCCGGAGGTGGTGCGCTGTTGCCGATGCCGGGGCCACTGATTGAGGAGACGGAGGAAGACATGGAGGTCAGTAGAGAGACAGACAGACAGACAGAGACAGAAATGGAGAGAGGCTGAACATGTTTGGCCACGGGCGCCGGGGGCAGGACGCTGTTGCCGATGCCGGGGCCACTGATTGAGGAGACGGAGGAAGACATGGAGGTGGGTAGAGAGAGACAGACAGACAGACAGACAGACAGACAGACAGACAGACAGACAGACAGACAGACAGACAGACAGACAGACAGACAGACAGGCAGGCAGGCAGGCAGGCAGGCAGGCAGGCAGACAAGCAGACAGACTGACTGACTGACTGACTGACTGACTGACAGACAAACAGAGCAGACAGACAGACAGACTGACTGACTGACAGACAGACAGACAGACAGACAGACAGACAGACAGACAGACAGACAGACAGACAGACAGACAGACAGACAGACAGACAGACAGACAGACAGACAGACAGACAGACAGAGCAGACAGACAGACAGACAGAAAAGCAGACAGACAGACAGAGCAGACAGACAGAGCAGACAGACAGACAGAGATGCCAGAGCAGAAAGACAGACGGAGCAGACAGAGCAGAGAGACAGAGAGAGAGTTTACCTGCTTGGCCGTGTGCGGGTGGGTAGTGGGTGGGTGGTGGCCGTGTGTCGGACACACACACACACACACACACACGCACGCACGTATCCACACAGACACACACACACACAAACACACACACACAAACACACAAGCACACACACTCGCACCCATAGGCCGAGGCCGCAGCTGCGCTCTACCCCGAGCCCATCGTAATGACCGACGACGAGTTTGACGCCGCAATTTCAAACGGCGAGCTGCTGGAGCACCACGGGGACCTGTTCAAGCATGAGATGGTCACCTACCGCACGGGCGTGTCCAAGGCTGCGATCAAGCAGGTAGGATAAAGCTGCCCATCAGCTGCCTAGAAGCTGCCTGGAAACTGCCTCCCAGAAGGGGAGAAGACGGGGGGGCCTGTTCAGGCACGAGGATGGTCACGTACCGCACGGGCGTGTCCAAGGCTGCAATCAAGCAGGTGGGAAGAAGCTGACCGGCAGCTGCCTAGAAGTTGCCTGGCAGCTGCCTTCTAGAAGGGAAGGGGGGGCAGAGAGAAAGAAGGAGCACCACGTAGGGACCTGCGTAGGATGGCCCCGTACCGCACGGGCGTGTCCAAGGCTGCGATCAAGCAGGTGGGATAAAGCTGCCCAGCAGCTGCCTAGAAGCTGCTGGGGCCTTCTTCTAGAAGGGGGGGGAGAGAGGGAGGGGACAGCCACGGGGATCTGTGTAGGCCCGAGGATCACCCGAGGATGGGACACTCTGATGGGACGCTCTGATGGGACACTCTGATGAGACGATCCGATGGGATGCTTTGATACGACGCTCTGACGTGATGCTCTGATGGGGCGCTCTGATGGAACGCTCTGATGGGGTGCTCTGATGGCGCGCTCTGATGGGATGCTCTGATGGGGCGCTCCGATGGGGGCGCTCTGGTGGCATGCTCTGATGGGGGTGGTGGAACAGCACCACAACCACATCAGCATTGATGATGATGATGATGATGATGATGATGATGATGATGATGATGATGATGATGATGGATATTACAGTCTGTGTGACACCAGTAATGATGTATAAGACCGGTGTCGGCGCTAGCGCCCGACACCTTAAACTCAGTTTCAGTGGGAAACTGGCTGGCTACCTGGTAGGGGTGAGGGTAAACCCCCACACGCGCGCACACACTGGACCTAGACAGGACACTGGGCCCCCAGATCCACCCTATACCACCCAGGTAGTGACAGCAACGCATTGTTGGTGTGCGCAATTGTTGGTGTGCGCTGTGTTCTACTACTAGTCCCGCCGCCGCCATTGGCTCCAGCAATCTCCTCCATGTCCGCCAGCAATCTCCTCCACGCCCGCCAGCAATCTCCTGTATGCCCGCCAGCAATCTTCTCCATGCCCGCCAGCAATCTCCTGTATGCCCGCCAGCAATCTCGTCCATGCATGGGCGCCGCCATGCGATCTCCATGCGCCGCGCCGCGCTCCATGCGCGCCAGCACCCGTACCACCCGCCGCATTCCCGTTCTTTAGCCATTCCCCATGACACCTATGGCTGATCCTTGTTCCGCCGTCCCCTTTGGCATCTGTAACCCGTATCCTCTCCCTGTAGCCTCATTCCCGTTGTTAACCGCCATCTCCATTATGGTGCCCGCCCGCTGGTGGGGCCTCGCCTCGCCCCATGCCGCACGGCTAGTGTATTGATTGCTGCGCCATCCTATAATCTGCGCCTTGGGGCAGGGAACCCCTGCGCCACAACCTCCTCACAAAGCCTAGCCGCATGTGCCTCGCTTCCCATGTTTCTCAATTTCTCGCCATCCGCTTCCATGCCCGCCTGCAATCTCCTCCACGCCCGCGAGCAATCTCCTGTTTGCCCTCAAGCAAGCTCCTCCATGCCCGCCAGCAATCTCCTCCCATGCATGCACGCGCAGAGCGCCGCCATGCAACCCCCATGCGCCGCGCGCGCCATGCGCGCCGCGCCCGCCAGCTCCCGTAGCCTCATTCCCCGTTCTTTACCCATGCGCCGTGACGCATTAGCCTTGTCCGCCGTCCCCTGGCATGTATAACCCGAAGCCTCATCCCCGGTAGCCGCATTCCCCGTTCTTAGCCGCCATCTCCATAATGGTGCCCGCCCGCTGGTGGGGCCTCGCCTCGCCCCATGCCGCCCGGCTAGTGTATTGATTGCTGCGCCATCTATAATCTGCGCCTTGGGGCAGGGAACCCCTGCGCCACAACCTCCTCACAAAGCCTAGCCGCATGTGCCTCGCTTCCCATGTTTCCCAATTTCTCGCCATCCGTCTCTCTCTTCCATCCAGGCACAGTAAACCATTAGGAGCCGCAATCTGCTTGAGTTCCGATCGTTGTGAGAGGGGGGGCATGCTCGCCGCAATTCTCGCCATCGTGCATCGTGCTCTCCATCGTACCGCTGCCCCATCTGCCACATAGCCTCGCCCCATCAGGACCAGTTCACCAGTAGCGCTGTGCGTCACAGCCGCTCAGGGTAAATTTCCAGATTTTCAGCCGCCCAGTACCAAGCGCAGTTGTCCCGGTTGTCCGCCATCGAGCGGCGCCAGGGCGGGAGCCCCTGGCGAAGAGCTTACGAACTTAACATAGAGGTTAGTGGTCCTGATAGAGGCAAGGTCCTGATAGAGGCCTGCTAGCTATGTGGTATTAGAATCACACACACACATACACACACATGCACACAGACCTTACACACAAACACGTACACATACACACACACACACACACACACACACACACAGGTCATCATGGACGGCAAGCTGCCGCTGCTCGAGCTGGAGAACGCCGGGCTCGAAATGCTCAAGGCCTCGGGCGTTGACTGCCTCTCCATCTTCCTCAACCCGCCGTCGCTGGAGGTATGTTCTATAACCGTAGGGGTTGAGTAACCCTGACCCCTATTGCCTAAACCCCTTGTCCTAACATTATAAACGCACAACCTTTGAGGGCTGTACTGCCCCTTGGTCTTGCTGAACTTTCCATCGCTAGAGGTGCGAATGCCCTAGGGTCAAGGGTTGGGACAACCTCACCCCGTAACCTTAGCCCCAAACCCTGAACCCTGAACCCTTGACCAACGCTTGACGGCATCGACTGCCTCTCCGTATTCTTTGACCCGCCGTCGCTGCAGGTGCGTATGTCTAAACTTTAACCTTATGCAAGGTTTCATGGACCTTTGGGGAACCTCTAGTCTCAGGGACCTCTGGGGTCACTTTGGGGCTAGCTAGAGGGTAAAAAGCCAAACCCTGAACCCTGAATTCTTGAGGGCGTCGACTGCCTCTCCATCTTCCTCAACCCGCTGTCGCTCAAGGTATTGCCCTAACCCTGAACCCGAAACCCTGAACCCTAAACCCTAAACCTAGACCCTTGACAGCCCTGAGCCCTACAACCTAAAAACTTTGGTCTAAAACCGGAATCTTTGAAGGCGTCGACTGCCTCTCCATCTTCCTCAACCCGCTGTTGTTGGAGGTGCGCA
>VFSX01000014.1:176102-188602 GCA_016618255.1 Chlamydomonas sp. UWO 241
CATGTGTGTTTGTGTGCGCGTGTGTGTGGTGGGGCGCGTGAGCCCACGGCAGCACTGATGTCCGGTGTTTCCCGATAAGTTGTGCGTGTGTGTGTGTGAGCGTGTGTGTGTGTGTGTGTGTGTGTGTGTGTGTGTGTGTGTGTGTCTTGTGTGTGGCAGGGCATGGCAGCTGGCAACAGCACTGGTGTCAGTGTTTCTCGACAAAGTTGTGTGATTCCCCATGTGCGGTTTGCAGCGCCGCCGATGCTGACCGTCACACACACACACATGCACACACACACATGCACACACACACACACACATACGACCCCATAGCCCCTCCCACCACCAAACCACACACACACACTCACCTTGCAGTTTGCCTCTCCGCCAATGCTGACCGACCGCAAGGGCGGGGCATGACCCGCACACACACACACACACACACACACACACTCCCTCCCCTGGCCCCCTCAGTTTGCTGTGCCATCGTTGCTGACCGACCGCAAGCCCGCCAAGGGCGAGGCATCACACACACACACACACACACACACGCACCCCCCTCCTGGCCCCCTCAGTTTTCCGCTCCACCATTGCTGACCGACCACAAGCCTGCCAAGGGCGAAGCATGATGCACACACACACACACACACACTCCCTCCCCTGGCCCGCTCAGTTTGCTGCGCCATCGTTGCTGACCGACCGCAAGCCCGCTAAGGGCGAGGCGTCGACATTGGCGCTCGAGTTTGTGCCGGCAAAGGAGTTTGCAAAGGTGTGTGTGTGTGTGTGTGTGTGTGTGTGTGTGTGTGTGTGCGTAGGTATGTGTGTGTGTGTGTGTGTGTTTGCGTGTAGGTATGTGTGTGTGTGTGCATGCGTGTGTTTGCGTTTGTGCAGAAGAGTTGTTAGCTTGCTTACGCGTGCGTGCGTGTGTGTGTGAGGTTGACTCTCACAGTCCATCAGGCGCCTTTTATGGCGTATTAATTAGCTGGAGAGTGTGGGTAGATGGGGGCGAGACGCCGACACCGCGCTTGAGTTTGTGCCTGCCAAGGAATTTGAAAAGGTGTGTGTGTGTGTGTGTGTGTGTGTGTGTGTGTGTGTGTGTGTGTCTGTGTGTGTGGGGGGGGGGGGGGCAGCCAAGGAGTTTGAAAATGTGGGATCGTCACCTTTGTGTGTGGGCAGTCACCACTGACAGACTGACTGACTGACTGACTGACTGACTGACTGACTGACTGACTGACCGACTGACTGATTGACTGACTGACTGATTGACTGATTGACTGACTGATTGACTGACTGACTGACTGACTGACTGATTGACTGATTGACTGGCAAAGAGACAGGGAGACAGGCAGACAGAGAGACCGACAGAGATACAAGAAGACAGCCAGCTAGAGAGAGGTCACTATACAGAACAACAGATCTTCTAGTTGTAAATTGAAGGGGGGGGGCAGCTGTGCATTGTGCTGTTGCTGCAAACAGGGGCCTCTTCATAGCCTGCCAACTCACCCCACCCCCCTCACCCACACACATCCAAATCCTTCCCTAGCCACACACAAACAACACAAACAAGCACACACACACACACACACACACACACACACACACATACACACACACACGCACACACAGATGGTCACCGAAGGCATGTTTGTACTCACCTCCCCCCCCCCTCCCCCCCCCCCCCCGCACACACGCACACAAAAATCTCCCAACCCCTTCTCAACCCCCCCACACAAAAACAGCACAAAAACAGCACGCACACACACACACAAACACATGCACACACACACAGATGGTCACCGAAGGCGTGTTTGTGCTCACCTACCCCGGGGACGGCGGGACGCTCGCGATCACAAAGGACACGCTGACGGCCATTGCGGCCAGGAAGGTGCGTTGATTTTATTTTTCGGTTACGGTGTAGGGTTTAGGGTTTGGAGGCTGGTTTGGGGTTTAGGGTGAAGTGTGGAGGGTTAACGGCTGGGGGACGCCTGGTGGCCATTGTGGCCAAGAAAGTGCGCCTTTGTTCGTTTGGAGGGCTCGGGGTTTGGGGCTTGAAGGACGCGCTGGCGGCCATGTCGGCCGGGAAGGGGCGCCTTTGTGCGTTTGTAGGGCTCGATGTTTGAGGTTTGGAGGATGCGCTGGCAGCCCTTGCGGTCAGGAAGGGGCGCGGCTGATTTGGAGGTTTGGGAACATGTGTGGTGCTTGCTTTATATGTGCTCCCTGAACCCTCTGGGAGCAACGCCATCCTGCCAACCTCTCCCCCTCCCCACCCTCCCCCAAAAGATAGCCGCCGTGATCGATCTCCTTAGCCCTGCGCTCGACCCTTGCTTGACCCCTAAACCGTTCACCCCACAACCCTCAAACCTCAGCCCTAAACCCTGAATCCTCTCCCACCCCTCCTCTCCAATCCTCAAACAAAGATGGTCGCCGTCATCGAGCTCCCCTCCCCCCTTTCTTGAACCTAACCCATAAACCACAATACCCACAACCCTCAACCCTAAACCTTAAGCCTTACTCTCTCTCCCCTCCTTTTCCCCCTTTCCCTCAATTCTCAACCTCCCCTCTCCCCCACATCCCCTCCCCCCTTTCTTCAACTGTAAACCCTTAAACCCATCACCCCCTCAACCCTGGACCCTAAACCTTAAGCCTTATACTCTCCCTCCCCTCCCCTCCTCCACCACCCCAATCCTCAAACAAAGATGGTCACCGTTATTGAGTTGCCCAGCCCCGCGACCGCGGCCGCGCTGCGCGCCCCTTGCTGCAACCGCTTATGAACCCCATGACTCCGTGTCCCTGCCCTAACCCCGACTCCCCCCTCCCCCCGCCCTCCCCACAAAGATGGTCGCCGTGCTGGAGTTGCCCAGCCCAGGCCTGGCGGATGCACCCCTTGCTGCAACCCTAAAACCCAACCCCTAATAAACCCCATGATTCCGCGACCCTGCCTTAACCCCGACTCCCCCCCCCGGCCGTCCACACAAAGATGGTCGCCGTGATCGAGCTCCCCAGCCCAAACCTGGCGGCCGCGCTGCACGCGCTTGGGGCCACCGGCCCCCTCGCGGGCGCGGCGTACGTGTTCGTCGTGGCACCACCGGCTAGCTCCGATGATGCAGCTGCTGGCGCCGTGGCTGAGGCGGGGGCGGCCATGCTTGAGGCTCAGGTGTGTGTGTGTGTGTGTGTGTGGAGGGAGGGGGCACGGCGTGCCTCTCTTCAATATGCCATCAGCAGGCTCTGACAACGCGGCGGCTGGCGCTGTGACCGAGGCGGGGGTGACCACGCTTGAGACTCAGGTATGGGGTGTGGGGGTGTGGAAAGGGGTCACGGCGTGCGTCTTTGTCGATGTGCCGGCGGCAGGTTCTGACGACGCGGCGGCTGGCGCCGTGGCAGAGGCGGGGGCGGCCATGCTTGAGGCTCAGGTGCGTGTGGGGGGGTGTTTGGTGGGGGGGGGGAGGGGGCGTGGTGTACGCCTTTATTGCGGCTCCGCCGGCTGGCTCCGATGATGTGGCCGTTGGTGCTGTGGTCAAGGCGGGACGGCCGCGCGTGGTGCTCAGGTGTGCATGTGTGTGTGTGTGTGTGTGTGTGGAGAGGGGGGGCATGGCGTGCGTCTTTATCGGATGTGCCGGCAGCGGGCTCTGACGACGCGGCGGCTGGCGCCATGGCCGAGGCGGGGGCAGCCATGCTTGAGGCTCGGGTGCGGGATGTGGGGGTTTGGAGAGGGGTCACGGCGTATGCCTTTGTTGATGTGCCGGCAGCGGGCTCTGACGACGCGGCGGCTGACGCCATGGCTGCGGCGGGGGCAGCCATGCTTGAGGCTCAGGCGTGTGTGGGTGTGTGGGGTGGGGTGGGGTACGTCTTTGTTGCTGTGCCGGCAGCGGGCTCTGATGACGCAGCCGCTGCCGGTGTTGTGGCTGAGGCGGGGGCGGTCATGCTTGAGGCTCAGGTGTGTGTGCGTGTGTGTGTGTGTGTGTGTGAGGGGAGGGGCACGGCGTGCGTCTTTGTCGATGTGCCGGCAGCGGGGGCTCTGACGACGCGGCGGCTGACGCCATGGCTGAGGTGGGGGCAGCCATGCTTGATGCGCATGTGTGTGTGGGGGGGGGTGTTTGGTGGGAAGTGTGGGGGGGAGGTGCCGCATACATGTTCGTTGCGGCGCCGCTGGCTGGCTCTGATGATGTGGCTGTTAGGGCTGTGGTCAAGGCAGGGTTGGCCGCGCGTGATGCTCGGGTGCGTGGGTGGGTGGTGGGTGGGGTGGGAGTGTGTGTGTGTGTGTGTGTGTGAGGGGGGGGGTGAGGGAGATGCGTGCACCCCTTGTGCGCTCTGCATGCTGCGTGTGCACGCACACACACACACACACGCACACGCACACACACGCGCACACACACACACACCCAACACACACACAGGGTGCCGATGCGTGGCACTCAGTCATTGATGCTCGCGACGAGATGGACCGCCTGGTGGCCGCTCGAGCGGTGCTCACACACACACACACACACACACACAGGGTGTCGATGCGTGGCACTCAGTCATCGACGCACGCAACGAGATGGACCGCCTTGCGGCCGTGCGCGCGGTTCTGACTCAGCGCGTGCCCGACTTTGTGCCCGCGCCGCACAAGCCTCTGGTGGTGGCCGGGCCGTTTGGGACCGGGAAGCGCGTGCTGCTGCAGCGCCTGTTTGATGCTCTCCCGTCAGCATTTGCCGTGCCGGTGCGTGTGTGTGTGTGTGTGCACGCACAAGTATATGTGTGTGTATGTGTGGTGTGGGTGCATCGTGCACACACACAGGGCCGCACGGCTGCCACTGCTGCCACCCTTGAACCTAAAACCCAAAGCCTGAACCCTAAAACCTGCCCTGCCCTCTGCCCACACCCGCACGCGCCCGCATACGCACAGGTCATCACGACGACACGGCCCGCTGGCGAGGGCAACCTCGACGACCGCTCCGACATGGAGGTGGGCAGGCACAGGCACACACTATGATGATGGGATCGTATGCTGTCAGCGTAACGCTGTGGTACATCTTGGTTGCATGGCAGCATTGCATGCACCCACTCTCTCTCTCTCTCCCTCTCTCTCTCTTTTTCTCACACACATGCTCTACCACAGGTGTATAGTAGACCCACTAGGACCCCACCACCAGTAGCTAGCACCCACTAGGACCCCACTAATAGTAGCCAGCACCACAAGGCCCTCACAGCCAGTAGCCAGCCCGCTGACGCTCCGGAGGTGGGGACAGGCACAGGCACCATACAGGGGTGTGACACAACACCTACTTGGCCTACATGTTGGTTGTAAGGGCAGCCTCGACAACCGCTCTTACATGGAGGTGGGCAAAGGCATAGACACAGGCACAGGCATACGCACGGACACTGGCAGAGGCACCATGGGCAGGCACAGGAACAGTCAGGAAGGCACAGGCACAGGCACAGGCACAGGCACAGGCACACGCACAGGCATAGGCATAGGCACAGGCACAGGCACAGGCACAGGCACAGGCATGAGCAGGCACACGCACACGCACAAGCACAGGGGCAGGCACACGCACGTGCACAGGCGCACAGGAACAGGAACAGGAACAGTCAGGCATGCGCAGGCACAGGCACAGGCACCATGAGCAGGCACGCGCAGACACACGGGCACGCGCATGGACAGGCACAGACACAGGCACATGCACAGGCACACGCACAGGCATACGCTCTCTCCATTCACACACACACACACATACATACACACTCTCTCTCACACGACCCCACACCCCAGGTTGTGTCGGCTGACGAGGCAAAGGTTCTCATCGAGACCGGCGCTTTCATCGTGCACGAAGAGGCGATGGGCCACGTGTATGGCGTGACGCGCGGCGCGCTCAAGCGTGTACAGGTGCGTTTACGGAGGGAAGTCTCCGAGAGACTGGTACTATTGTTGCTGGAGATGGATCTTATAAGACTTGGATGGTCGAATGGCAGCGTTTTGTCATGTGCAACAAGGCAATGGGCCACATGTGTGCGGCGTGTACAGGGGTGCACTCAAGCGCGTGCTTGTGAGCAAGGGCCCAGCGCAAGTGTTGTTATATGTTTTACGGTTCCCGATTAAGCGAATATGGATAGAAATCGTATTGTCGACTGTGACAACAACTCGCATCGACGTGCCGAGCTCATCCATTTGCATGCAGGCGTCTGGCCGATGCACAGGCATTGCGCAAGGCCTTGGAAGCCTCAAACTATTAAACCTTGACCTCTGTGAACCCTAAACCCTAAACCCTGACCGAATCAAAATTCAAGCGCCCACTGTAACCGCTAGGATTCGAACTTTAACCATCCAAGACCACCAGCAGATAGCCCACACTGCAGGCTGTCCGACGAGTCGCCCCACGTCCCAACTGGCCAACCACAGCTTCTGTGCCATCAGTTAGCAGATTGGGTGTTCGCTGTATTAAAATTAATACCTTAACCTCTGTGAACCCTAAACCCTAAGGCTCCACCACCCTGAAAGTCTCACCCCTGAAAACACTTTCGCAGGCGTCCGGGCGCGTCCCCGTGCTTGAGCTCGACCGCGTGGCCGACGCCAAGGCGCTGCGCGAGGCCGGGTTTGACGCCCACTTCATCTACGTCGGCGTCGCGTCGATCGACGAGCTCATCCGCCGTGTCAAGGTGCGGGGTTTGGGGTTCGGCAGTTTAGGGTTTAGGGTCCAGGGTTTGACTCGCACTCTCTTACCCAAAGGTTTAGGGCTTGGGGTTTAAAGTTTGACGCGCACTCTTTGTATGTGGGCGTTGCGTCTACCCACGAGCCAATTCATGTGCCAAGGTGCGTGGCCTTTGGGATTTCAAAAGCGGCCAGGGGGGTTAAGGGTTTTGGGGTTACGGTTTTGTGTTTTGACGCGCACTCTCTAGCTCACAGGTTTAGGGTTTAGGGTTTGACGCGCACTTCATTTACGTCGGCGTTGCGCCAGTCGACGAGCTCATCCGCCGTGTCAAGGTTGGTGTTGCGGGCGGCACGACTTCCGGCTTGCTGTGCTTTGCGAGCTCACACACACACACACACACACAAACACAGGCTGAGATCGCCTCCAACCCGCCGCTTGGCTATGAGCTCGATGACGCGAGCCACCGCTTCTTCCAGGCCGCCAAGGCAGAGGTCGGTGCCAGGGTGTGTGCGCACATGTGTGGCTTGCACACCAGTGACGCAGTCGTTTTTGCGTGGTGGCGGTCTTGTGAGGTGGAACCCTGGTGGAAGCAGCCTCGCAGGGCCTGCTTTGGGGCTATTGGGGTCGATCTTGTTCCGATTCCGGGAAAGTGTGACAAGCGATTTTCACACTTTTCACACAAAAGCGCGGCGCTCCGCGCTCCGGCGTGGCGCGGAGGTCCCGCCAACCTACCCTCCCGTGTGACGCAAGCATCCGGCGTCACGCCGGCGTTTTGCACCACTGCCGCACGTGTGTGGCGTGTGCACAGATGCACGCTCTGATGCCTCTCATGTGTTTCAGATGCCCGTCCAGTTTACATGGTTAATGGCCATCCCCACCCAACCGGTTAATGGTCATTCCCACCCAACCAGTTGATTAACCATGCATGGTTAACCATCTGATGCTCCATAAACCTTAAACCCACAACCCTAAACGTTTCCTAACGTGCCGTGCGCACACAGGCGGCCGTGTCGCACGGGGACGAGCCATCTCACAACTGTGCCTCTGATGTACGTCTAACGCCTCCCTCTGATGTTCCACTGATTGCCTGTCCATACTCTGATGTGGCCCTGATGTGCCTGTGGTGCGACCCCAAATATAACATAGGCCAAAAGGTTCCATGGTGTACGATGCAGAGCCGTTGGCCCTTACATCTAACATATCGCCAGTAAGGCGAGTATGTTACAACAAACCTCTGATGAACCCTCCATAGACCCTAAACCCTGACCGTGTGTACTGTGCCCGGCGCACGCAGGTGGCCGCGTCGCGCGAGGAAGGCCTGTTCGACAACTGGGTCGACAACAGACACGACGCCGCGGCCGCGTTGACGCAGGCAAGCTTAGGGCTTAGTAGCTGTTGTCGTACTGTTGCTGTTGGAGCGCTGTTCTTGTTGTGGTTGTTGCTGTTGGTGCGTTGCGACAAATGGGTGGAAAACGGACGCGACGTCGCGGCCGCGTTCACGCAGGCAGGCTTGGGGCTTTGGGGCTTGGGGGCTGGGGTTCACTATTTTCACGCAGGCAAGGTGGTTCACACAAGCACGCATGCACACTCAGCTTGCCGAGGCTGTGCACACACATGCACATGCACACACACACACATACACACACACACACACGCAGCACACACACACACACACACATGCCCCCCCGACACACACATACATACACACCTTCATGCACACACGCAGCTCTCCGAGGCCGTTCACACCCACTACCCCGAGATCGTTGTCAAGCACTTTGTGTGGGGCTACGGGCGCAGCCTGTGGGACGAGGGCACACGCACGTACGGAGAGCATGCGCTGCGTGTCATGGTGGGTTTGGGGGTTCAGGGTTTGAGGGTTTGGCATGTAGGGGTGAGGGTTTGGGCAGGGTTTGGGGGTTGGGGGTTAGGGTAACAGGTGCAGGCTGTGGGACAAGGGCACGCGCACGTACGGAGAGCACGCGCTGCGTGTGATGGTGGGCTTGGGGTTGTAAGAGTTGAGGGCTTGGGATTCCGTCGTAGTTCACGACCCCGTATTACCCGAACAACATCGTTGTTCCCGAACAACGTTTTTATTATATATAAAAGCAGGGGTTAGCGTCACCTGTTGGCCACCCCCTTCAAACTAGGGGTTCCCCACACCCATTGTGGTAAAAAAAAACGTTGTTTGGGATTAACAGAGGGGTCGTCAACTAAGATAAGGGGTGAGGGGTTGGGTGTTGGGGTTTAAGGTAATGGGTGCAGCCTGTAGGAAGAGGGCACCCGCACGTACGGGGAGCACGTGCTGCATGTGATGGTGACTGGGAGGATGTTGTGATGCAATTCCTACGCTGGGCCAGGGCTCGCGGGCCACGTTAACCAAAGACGCTTCTAGCTTGCTGGCACACGCGCGGCTTTCCTGCAGTGCACACACGTGTCCGCTGCTGCTCCTGCGGCCGGTTGCGACTCAGCAGCATGTGATGGTCATGCACACGCACACATACACACACACACACACACACACACATGCACACACACACACGCACACACACAGGTGCTCGGCCCCGCCGGCTCCGGCAAGACGATGCAGGCAGAGATGCTGTCCAAGCACTTTGGCGTGCCGCACATCAACGTGGGAGACTTGCTGTACGAGGAGGTCAAGAACAAGACGGCGCTTGGGTTGGAGGCAAAGGTGTGGGTTTTGTGAGACTATATGTGCACACATGTGTGTGCACACGTCGAAAGTGTTGCCCTGCGGATGCGATTGCGATTGCGGTCTCATTGACGCGGTAACAGTCCCGCAGGGCCTGTTAAAGCAATTGCCGGGTCGAAAGCGCAAAGTGTGAAATCGACGATTTCACACTTTCCACACCAAAACGCGTCGCGCTCCGGCGACGCGGGCGTCCCGCTCAACAATGCTCCCTACAAACACACCCAACAGGTCTACATGGACTCCACCAAGACGGTGCCCGATGAGTACTTCATCCGCATCCTGGCGGACCGCCTGCTGCTGCCCGACTGCCGCTCCGCCGGCTGGTGCCTCGACGGCTTCCCACACACGGAGGAGCAGACGCAGGCGCTAGTGGCGCTGGGCATCGTGCCGGATAAGGTTTGTTCAGGGTTGGGGTTTGACCAGGTCTTGACCCTCAAACAGGAAAAAAAAAAGCGGAAACCACTCGAAAAAGGCAGCCGGCTGGTGACTCGACAGGTTCCCGCACCCTGAGGAGCAGACGCAGGCGCTCGTGGCGCTGGGCATCGTGCCGGATAAGGTAGGTTTGGTTTTTTTTTTTTTTACCAGGTTTTGACCCTCAAACAGGAACAAAAAAGCGGAAACCACTCGAACAAGGCAGCCGGCTGGTGACTGGACGGGTTCCCGCACACAGAGGAGTAGACGCAGGCGCTCGTGGCGCTGGGCATTGTGCCGGGCAAGGTGGGTTTGGGTTGGGTTTTGACCAGGTTTTGACCCTCAAACAGGAAGAAAGAAATGCGGAAACCACTAGAAAAAGGCAGCCGGCTGGTGCCTGCATGGGTTCCCGCACGCGGAGGAGCAGACGCAGGCACTGGTGACGCTGGGCATGGTGCCCGACAAGGTGGGGGTGGGTTGAGGGTTGGGGGGACCCTGCAACTTACAAAAAAAAACTCCACACACACACACACACACACACATGGCAGGTGCTGCTCCTTGACGCAACGCACGCCGTGCTGCTCGACCGCACGCGCCACCGCCGCGTTGACTACGACACGATGAAAACGTACCACGTGCCGGCAAAGGTTTGTTTGTTTAATACATTTGCTTGTTTTTTGCTATTTTTTGCTTGTTTGCTTGCTCGTTTGCTTGTTTGCCTGCTTGCGCGTTTGCTTGTTTACTTGCTTGTTTGCCTGTTTGCTTGCTTGCTTGCTTGCATGTTTGCTTGCTTGCTTACTTGCATGTTTGCTTGCTTGCTTGTTTGCTCGCTTGTTTGCTTGTATGCTTGCTTGCTTGTTTGCTTGCCTGTTTGCTTGCTTGTGTGTTTGCTTGCTTGTTTGCTTGCTTGTTTGCTTGCTTGCTTACTTGCATGTTTGCTTACTTGCGTGTTTGCTTGCTTACTTGCATGTTTGCTTGCTTGCTTGCTTGCTTGTTTGCTTGCTTGCTTGCGTGTTTACTTACTTGCGTGTTTGCTTTCTTACTTGCATGTTTGCTTGCTTGCTTGCTTGCGTGCTTGCTTGCTTGCTTGCGTGTTTGCTTACTTCCTTGCTTGCTTGCTTGCTTGCGTGCTTGCTTACTTCCTTGCATGTTTGCTTGCTTGCTTGCTTGTTTGCCTGTTTACTTACTTGCGTGTTTGCTTACTTACTTGCATGTTTGCTTGCTTGCTTGTTTGCTTGCTTACTTGCTTGTTTGCTTGTTTGCGTGTTTGCTTACTTCCTTGCATGTTTGCTTGCTTGCTTGTTTGCCTGTTTACTTACTTGCGGGTTTGCTTACTTACTTGCATGTTTGCTTGCTTGCTTGCTTGTTTGCTTGCTTGTTTGCTTGCTCAGTGATCCCTGGTGGAGCAGGTACCAAAAGGTACCTAGCAGGAGTGCACTTTTCCCTACACACTGTTTGTAGTTTGGGCACGCGCGTGCGGTGGGCAGTGTGGGGTGCGGTGGGCTGCTTGTGCATGTGCACACACTTGCACCCCTTGCATCGTGTGCCTATGCGGGGAAAACCATGTGCGATGGCAGGCACACCTTCCACCCACCTCGCACCAACCACACACAGGGCGTCACCCAGTGGTGTCATTAAGAAACCAAGAATGTCCTGTTTTTTGCCCCCACAACATAGGAGGGAACATGCCGAATTGCCCCACAGGAGGCGTTTTTTTTGCTGAAAGTGTGAAAATGTCAGATTTAACACTTTTCAAAGCGAAATTCCCATGATTCGCCGCTGCAGTTCCCCCGAAATTTCCCGGTTTGCCCCCGCAGCGGCGTCTGCAAGGGCTGCGGGGGCGCTAATGACACGACTGGCATCACCGACGCGCGCTCCCCGGCCAAGCCCAGAAAGAAACAGAAAAGAAACACCCGCCTACGCGTGCACACCCACACACGCATCTCTCTCCTACTCCCTCCCTCCCTCCCTCCCTCGCGTGCAAAGGGCATCATCGATGCATTCTCCTGGGCTATCCTAGCCCACCACCCACCATTCACACACACACGCACAAACACACACACGCACACGCACCCACACCCACACACACAAAAGGCGTCACCAACGCACGCTCCCCGGCCATCCAGCCCACCAAGCCCGACGGATCCCCCGACGACGACGCGGCCGCGCGCCTGCACCCCCGTCACGACGACTCACCCACCACCCAGAAAACCAACGCCCACCCACGCTCACTAACACGCTCTACCTCTCCCTCTCCCTCTCTCTCTTTCTCTCCCCCCCTCTCTCACTCTTTCTCTCCCTCCCTCTCTCCCCCTCCCTCTCTCTCTGTCTCTCTCTATGTCCCTCTCTCTCCCTCTCTCTCTCTCTCCCTCCCACCCGCTTTCTAATCTCCCTCACACACACACGCACCCAGGGCGTCACCAACGCACGCTCGCCCGCCATCGAGCCCACCAAGCCCGACGGATCCCCCGACGATGCCGCGACCGCGCGCCTGCACCCCCGTCACGACGACTCGGAGGCCAACGTGCTCGCACGCCTGAAGCTGTGGGACGTGCACGCGGGCGCGCTGCGCGCCGCGTACGAGGACGTCTCGCTGCGCCTGGGCACCGACTGCGACCTGCAGGTGCATGTATGTGTGCGTGTGTGTGTGAGAGAGAGAGTGCATGTTTGTCTGCTTGTGTGCCTCAAGCTGTGGGAAGCGCACACGGAGGAGGGGGGGGGCGCTGCACGCCGCGTACGAGCACGTCACTGCGGCTGAGCTGTTTGTG
>VFSX01000014.1:191102-216102 GCA_016618255.1 Chlamydomonas sp. UWO 241
GGCAAAGGTGGGTGCAGAGGAAGGGAGTTTGGGCCTGGCTAATGGAGCAAGTCTCCTAAACAACCACCTTCCCGATTGCTTTGCTCCTTAGGTACCTTTGCTGGTGTGGGGGGGGGGGAGGGAAGGGCGGACGTCTCCTGAAGCTGGCCAGTTGGGGGCGTATGCTTATGGCTTATGCACCCAATGCACACTGCCTACTGCTGTGCCAGGATGGGAAGAGCAAGTGGAGGGCAAAGTTATAAAGGGGGGCGAGTGTTGTGCACCAAGACATACAGGGCCCTGCCTTGCCTGCCTGCCTCTCTGCCTGCCTCTCTGCCTGCCTGTCTGTCTATCTGTTTGCCTGCCTGCCTGCCTGCCTGCCTCCCTGCCTCCCTGCCTGCCTGCTTCCCTGCCTGCCTGCCTGTCGGTCGGTCTGTCTTCCTGCCAGCCTGCCTGTCTGTATGTCTGCCTGCCTCCCTGCCCGCCTGCCTGCCTCAACTCTGATGCACGTGCCACTCCATACCCCTGACCTTTCCCCCTCCCCCTCCTGTCTGCTCCCCCCAGGCAATGCAGCCACACTAGCAAATACAGCCGCACCTACACACAGTCATTGTGCTCTACAATTGGAACCGCACCACCTGTACACACGCACACACGCACACACACACACACACACATACACACACACACGCAGGCGATGCAGGCGCACCAGCAGCGCCGTCGCGCCAACCTGGCCAAGGCGCCGCGCACACTGCTGATTACAGCTGACAACCCAGAGCCGACCGACATTGTCATCTCGCTCGATGTTGGGCTGCAGGTGATTGGCTTTTCAATCAGTTACTAGGAGGCACAGAGGCTTGCAGCTGGTAATTATATAATTTACCCCCATGCGGCACACGCGGCCCAGTTTGGGGGGGTTTCTCATCATGTCCAACTGCAGCTGCATCTCTTTTCCTGTGAGCCATTCTGGATTTATGCTGGGGGAGGAATTAGCTTCCTGGTGATCCCCTTTTTTCAGGGGCTAGTATTGAAGGAGTTATAGGCCTCCAAACCTATACTGTATAGAATTTACCCCCCCTCCTCCCAGACACCTCCACTGGCATATTCAACTTGTGATGAGACAGGAGCAGGAGGGGAGGGAGCGGGAGTGAAGGAGAGAAGGGGGGGGGGGGGCAGGGAGGGAGGGGGGGGAGGGGGACGAGGAGGGGGAGACGAGGCACGCTGCTTCTCACTGCCGACAGTCCAGAGCTAATCGAAGTTGTCATCTCGCTCAACGTTGGGATCACGTGGGGCTGCAGGTATGAGCCATACATATGGGGGAGGAGCGGGGTGGGGTGGGGTGGGGGCGCACACACACACGCACACACACACGCACACACACACACACACACACACACACACACACACCTCCCTCCACAGTGGGCGCTCGAGGACCAGCCTGCCGTGCCTTGCCGCACGATCCTGCTCTCTGGCCCGATGGATCACCCTCCTCAAACACACACACACACACAAACACCTCCGCAGTGGGCGCTCGAGGACCACCCCGCTGTGCCTCGCCGCGCGATCCTGCTCTCCGGCCCGATGGGCTCCGGCAAGTCAACGCTGTCACGCATGCTGCTGCGTGACTTCCCGGGCAAGCTCGCGTACGTGCCGCCGCTGACGACGGCAAAGCCGGCAAAGGTGGGCACCGGGTACTGTGTCTCTTGTGTGTGTTCCCTTGATTTTTATCCCTGGGTGATGAAGGCGCATGCACGCTGCTGCGCGACTTCCTGGGCAAGCTGGCGTACGTACCGCCGCTGACGATGGCTAAGCCGGCAAAGGTGGGCAACACACACACACACACACACACACCGATGGTGGCCCCTTGCCTTCTCTGTTTTTTTTCCCTGGGTGATGAAGGCGCATGCATGCTGCTGCGCGACTTCCCGGTCAAGCTGGCGTATGTGCCGCCGCTGACGACGGCAAAGCCGGCAAAGGTGGGCGTGAGCATGGATGGTAGCGGGAAGTCCTAGTCCCTTGTTACCTGATCCGTGACCCTGGCCACCCTTGCGTACATGCCGCTGCTTACCACAGCAAAGCAGGCAAAGGTGGGTGATGACCTGTGTGTGACGCTGTGTGTGATGCTGTGTGTGTGACACTGTCGACGCTGTCGCGCATGCTGCTGCGCGACATCCCAGGCAAGCTCGCATACGTGCCGCCGCTGACAACGGCAAAGCCGGCAAAGGTGGGTGGGTACCGAACCTGCTTCCGGGGTGGCGGCCCCTTGTCTCTGTGCGCTGTTGTCTCCTGGCTTGTGTCCCTGGGTGACAGTGGCGCAAGCTGCCATGCTTGCGTGCATGCCGCCGCTGACCACGGCAAAGCCGGAAAATGTGGGTAACACTGTGGGTGATGCTGTGTGTGATGCTGTGTGCGAAACTGTTAACGCTGTCGCGCATGCTACTGCGCGACTTTCCGGGCAAGCTCGCATATGTTCCGCCGCTGACGACGGCGAAGCCGGCAAAGGTTTGTTTGCATGTTTCTTTGCTTGTTTGCTTGCTTGCTTGCTTGGTGGGGGGGGGGGGAAGAGCATGCCCATGACGCGTATGCCCGTGATGCACATGCGCATCAGCAGATGAATCCCTCCCTAGCACCTTCCACGCTCAACCCTGGAAGATGAAGGGGCACCAAGCCTCATTGTACCAAACCGCGTGAACGTGCACGCAGGGCGAGACCGACGACACGCCCTTCACGTTCCTCGAGGTCGCAGAGCTGCAGGAGGGTGTGACCATCAGCCCCCCTCTAATCCTCTGCACCCACCCTAAACCCTAAACCCTAAAACCCTAAAACCCCATACCCTTAACCAACCTAAACCCGAACCGTACGCATTCAGGGCGAGACCGACGACACACCCTACACGTTCCTTGAGGTGGCAGAGCTGCAGGAGGAGGTCGCGACGGGCGAGACGACCGCGCAGTGCGAGCACGCGGGCGCGATGTATGCGGTGGGTGCTGCGCACACACACGCATGCATGCACACACACACACGCACAAACACACACACACACACACACACTCGGGAGAGATGGCCACGCAGTGCGAGCATGCGGGCGAGATGTATGCTGTGGGTGCTGCTGCCGGTGCTGCTGTTGCTGCTGCAGCTGTGTTGCTGTTGCTGCTGCAGCTGTGTTGCTGTTGCTGCTGCTGCTGCTGCTGTTGCTGCTGGTGCTGTGTTGCTGCTGGTGCTGCTGGTGCTGCTGGTGCTGCTGGTGCTGCTGATGCTTGAGGGCTTGCTGGTGCTCTGCAGCAGTTGAGGCCCATAACGCCCCCCCCCCCCAACAAAAAAACGAAACTCCAAAAACCGAAACCTTCAAACCCTCACCCCAAAACTCTCAACAAATGCCAGGTGTACGTGCCCGCACTTGAGGCTGCGTGGACAGACGGCAAGATCGCGCTGCTCGAGGGCCCGCTGGTGCTCGGCAATGCGATGAAGGCTGCTCTCCAGGTGAGGCAAAGGATGCCAGGGGAGGGGTGCCTCTGCAGCAATCGGCCAAGTGCGACCTAGGTGTGTGGTTTGAGGACTTGGCTCGCTCGCGCTCGGCCACGCGATGAAGGCTGCGCTCCAGGTGAGGCAAATATGACAGGGGAGGAATGTCTCTGCTGCAATTGGCCAACATGGTCCTAGGTTTCTGTTTTTAGGACGTGGCCCGCTGGCGCTCAGCCACGCGACGAAGGCCGCTCTCCAGGTGAGGCTCACAAAGAAGGGAGGCATGTCTCTGTGGCAACAGGCCTTCCTGTCTCAGCGCTCAGAATATTTTGGCTGAGTACAGTCACGCAATGAAGGCTGTGCTCCAGGTGAGGCACAAAACGAGAGGAGGGGTGCCTATGTAGAGGCCCCGGCAGTTGAGGCAAAAAATAATAGGGGCCTTTGGTGATCCACCAGAGCAATGGTGCAGACGCAATGAAGGCCGCGCTACAGGCAAGACACACAAAGGGGGAGGTGTGTGGAAGAAGGTCAACAGGCAGGGCCTGTGTCTTCGGTGATCCACCCCGAGCAATGCAGAGGAGAGTCGCAAGAACGCGCAACACCGCGCGACAACCATGAGTGTACACCTCTAAACCCTATGCCCCGAGTGCGGCATACCTCTACTAAACTCTGCGTGTCCTGTTTTGCGTGTGTGTGTCCTTTACCCAGGGCGTCAATGTTGTGGTCTGCCTGCAGACAAAGAAACGCTCGACGTGCCCATGCGCCAGGAAGGCTCCTCAGCTGACACCTTACCAACAACTAAAGCTTCCATTGATCATGTTAAGTTCATAAGCTCTTCGCCAGGGGCTCCCGCCCTGGCGCCGCTCGATGGCGGACAACCGGGACAACTGCGCTTGGTACTGGGCGGCTGAAAATCTGGAAATTTACCCTGCGCGGCTGTGACGCACAGCGCTACTGATGAACTGGTCCTGATGGGGCGAGGCTATGTGGCAGATGGGGCAGCGGTACGATGGAGAGCACGATGCACGATGGCGAGAATTGCGGCGAGCATGCACCCCCTCTCACAACGATCGGAACTCAAGCAGATTGCGGCTCCTAATGGTTTACTGTGCCTGGATGGAGAAGAGAGACGGATGGCGAGAAATTGAGAAACATGGGAAGCGAGGCACATGCGGCTAGGCTTTGTGAGGAGGTTGCGGCGCAGGGGTTCCCTGCCCCAAGGCGCAGATTATTAGATGGCGACGCGATCGATGCACCAGCCGTGCGGCATGGGGCGAGGCGAGGCCCCACCAGCGGGCGGGCACCATAATGGAGATGGCGGCTAAGAACGGGGAATGCGGCTACCGGGGATGAGGCTACGGGTTATGCATGCCAGAGGACGGCGGACAAGGCTAATGCGTCACGGCGCATGGGTAAAGAACGGGGAATGAGGCTACGGGAGCTGGCGGGCGCGGCGCGCGCATGGCGCGCGCGGCGCATGGGGGTTGCATGGCGGCGCTCTGCGCGTGCATGCATGGAGGAGATTGCTGGCGGGCATGGAGGAGATTGCTCGCGGGCGTGGAGGAGATTGCAGGCGGCAGCATGGAAGCGGATGGCGAGAAATTGAGAAACATGGGAAGCGAGGCACATGCGGCTAGGCTTTGTGAGGAGGTTGTGGCGCAGGGGTTCCCTGCCCCAAGGCGCAGATTATAGATGGCGCAGCAATCAATACACTAGCCGTGCGGCATGGGGCGAGGCGAGGCCCCACCAGCGGGCGGGCACCATAATGGAGATGGCGGTTAAGAACGGGGAATGAGGCTACAGGGAGAGGATACGGGTTACAGATGCCAAAGGGGACGGCGGAACAAGGATCAGCCATAGGTGTCACGGGGAATGGCTAAAGAACGGGAATGAGGCGGGTGGTACGGGTGCTGGCGCGCATGGAGCGCGGCGCGGCGCATGGAGATCGCATGGCGGCGCCCATGCATGGACGAGATTGCTGGCGGGCATACAGGAGATTGCTGGCGGGCATGGAGGAGATTGCTGGCGGGCATACAGGAGATTGCTGGCGGGCGTGGAGGAGATTGCTGGCGGGCATGGAGGAGATTGCTGGAGCCAATGGCGGCGGCGGGACTAGTAGTAGAACACAGGCGCACACCAACAATGCGTTGCTGTCACTACCTGGGTGGTATAGGGTGGATCTGGGGGCCCAGTGTCCTGTCTAGGTCCAGTGCGTGCGCGCGTGTGGGGGTTTACCCTCACCCCTACCAGATAGCCAGCCAGTTTCCCACTGAAACTGAGTTTAAGGTGTCGGGCGCTAGCGCCGACACCGGTCTTATACATCATTACTGGTGTCACACAGACTGTAAGATCCATCATCATCATCAACGCCTGCCCTCTGCACATGTTTGTTGCACCCAGGGCGTTGATGTCGCTGTCGTCTACCTGTCTGCGGACATTGAGACGCTCGACGTGCGCATGCGCCAGGCGGACATGGTCGGGGAGGAGGAGCTGCAGAGGCAGCTGGTCGTGGCGGCACAGGTGCGTTGGTTAGTTGGTTGGTTTGTTGATTGGTTTGTGTTTTGCTTGGTGTTTGCCTTTGGTGTTTAGCCTGTAGGTGTTTGGTTGCGCATGCGCTAGGCGGACATGGTCGGTGAGGAGGAGCTGCAGAGGCAGCTGGTCGTGGCAGCACAGGTGCGTTTGTTGGCTGGGTATTCTGTTTGTTACTTGGTAAGTTGGTTAGTTAGTTGGTTAGTTGGTAACTTTGGTTAGTTGGTTAGTTGGTGTTAAGCTTGGGTGTCTAGACCTCTGGGTGCTTGGGTGCGCGTGCGCCAGGCCGACGTGGTCGGTGAGGAGGAGCTGCAGAGGCAGCTCTGGTTGTTGCAGCACAGGTGCGTTATGTGTTAGTTTATTTGTTACTTGGTTAGTTGGTAAGTTGGTTGGTTTGTTAGTTTGTTTGTTGGTAACTTAGTTAGTTGGTGTTTAGTTTGGGTATCCAGGCCTTTGGATGCTTGGGTGCGCATGCGCCAGGCGGACATGGTTGGGGAGGAGGGGCTGCAGAGGCAGCTGGTCGTCGCAGCACAGGCGCGTTAGTTTTGTTAGATAGTTGGTTTGCTGGTTTCCGTTGCCGCATCTCCCCTGTGTTCTCAATCTCATTCTCAATCTCACGCTGCATTCTGCGGGAGGCGAAGTTCGTGGAGGCAAAGGCTTCTTGCGCTGCCACCGCCGCCACCGCCGCCGCTGCATCCCTCTCTCCTTCTCATGCTGCACTCTTGTGCTGTGCATGCCGACAGCGGGAAAGTTATTTGAGGCAGAGACTGGGAGCGCCGCCGCCGCCGCCGCCGCCGCCGCAACTCCCTCATTCCCAATCTCATTCTCAATCTCACGCTGCATCCTGCAGAGGCATCTGGAGGTGCCACTGCCGCCACCGCCGCCACCGCCGCCACCGCCGCCGCCGCATCTCCCCCATTCTCATATCCCTTGCTGCACTCTTGTGCTGAGCACGCTGCAGAGGGCGAAGTTCGTGGAAATAGAGGCGGCCGCGGCGGCGCGCGCCTCAGCCGCCGCCGCCGCCGCAACTCCCTCATTCCCAATCTCATTCTCAATCTCACGCTGCACTCTGCAGGAGGCAAAGTTCGTGGAAGCAGAGGCGGCAGAAGCGGCGCGCGCCGCCACGTCACCTCCCAGCCGGCGGGCAAGCACCTCCGGCAGCGCGCCACCGCTCCTGTCAGGTGGGGAAGACCACCACAGAAACATTCCATTGCATTCCATTCCAGATGGTTGCGTAGATAATGGCGACACACACACGCACACACACACACACACACATGCACACACACCAGTGCCCTGCGCGACAGCCAGACCCAGTAAGCACCACCACCACCCGCCTCGCTGCTTGACATGCACCCGCTGTTCCCATCCCCGTCACCTCCGGCAGCGCGCCAACGCTCCTGTCAGGTGGGGAAGAACGCCACCAACACGTCGCATCACCCGGCGCTTGCACACACGCACACGCAGACACACACACACACACACACACACACGCCGCTCCCCCGCCAGGCGTGCCCCCGCTGGCGCCGCTGTCGCTGCCGACCGTTGGTCGGTCGGTCGACCACCTCATCCCCGCTGGGGGCGGCGCCGGCGTGCTCGACGTTTACATGCGAGTGCGCGAGCTCGCAGCGATGCTGTGGCACCGCGAGCGCCTGCCCCTCGCGTGCCAGGTGCGTGCATGGCAGACAGACAGACAGACAGACAGACAGACAGACAGACAGACAGACAAATCCCCCCGCTGTTGCATCCTCCCACGGTGTGCATGAGAGTGCATGGAGTACATGCGAGTGCGCGAGCTCGCGGTGATGCTGTGGCACCGCAAGCGCCTGACCCTCGCATGCCAGGTGCGTGCACTTGTGCGTAGATGGGGGTGCACAGAGAGGGGGGGAGAGGGAGAGAAAGAGAGAGAGGCAGAGACAGAGGGTGTACATGGCAGTGCGCGATCTTGCGGCAACGCTGTGGCACTGCCAGCACCTGTCCCATGCATGCCAGGTGGGTGCATGCCAGCCAGACAGACAGACATACAGAAGGACAGAAAGAATAAGAGAAAACACCATTCAGACAGACAGACAGACAGACAGACAGACAGACAGACAGACAGACAGACAGACAGACAGACAGAGAGTCAGCCAGACAGACAGTCGGAGAGAGGCACCCGTGTTGTGAGGCCCCTCCTCCCCTCCCCCCCACACCCCACACCTCAACACATGCATACAACACCCACCCACACCTACACACGCAGCTCGTCATCGAGGAATTCGACTGGCGCACCACGGCCGTCGCGCCAACCGTCAAGCGCATGCGCTGCGTGCTCGGCGCGTGCACGACGCTCTCTCTGCCGCGCGGCAAGCACACGCTGCGGGTGTCTGCCAACAGCGAGCTGCTGCATGCGGTCACGTTCCAGTCGAGGTCGGATTTTACGGCTAACGAGTACACAGAGGTGCGTGTGTGAGTGTGGGTGTGGGTGGGTGTGGTTGGGTGTGGGGGTGTGCATGTGTGTGGGGGGGGCATGTGTGTGTGTGTGTGTGTGCGCCGCGCATGTGTGCGTGTGCATGTGAGTGTTGTGTGTGCATGCGTGTGGTGGTGGGGGGGGGGGCAGAGATGCATGAAGTGGTCACGTTCCATCCACGGTCGAATTCGGATTTGAATTAGTATATTCAAGTGGGTGAGTGGGACGGGGGGGGGGGCATGTTTGTGTGTGTGTGTGTGCGTGTGCAAGCCTGTGTGTGTGTGTGTGTGTGCATCACGGTCAGTTTTGGGGCAAATTACTTCACAGATGTGCGTTGGTGTGTACAGGCGTGCGTGTGCGTGTGGCCAATTTGCGAGCCCGTCAGATGCCTTTACTGGCGTATGAGCCTTGTGTGTGTGTGCGCGTGTGTGTGCGCACGTTCGTGTGCCACACGTGTGTGTGTGCGTGGGCGTGCGTGGGCGTGCATGCATGTGCGTGTGTGTGTGGGCGGGGGTCGATGCTTAAAAAAAGCCCGCTTAGAGCGGCGCGGCCCAGAGAAGTTCAAAGTTTGGCCATTCCCACTGTTCTGCGCCTCACCGCGGCCGCTCGATGTCTTGCTACGCTCGACTAGGGGTGCTCGACTAGGGGTGACTCCCGTCTGAATCAAGCGTCGTTCCGGCGCCCCGCTTGAATCCCGCTTGATTCAAGGCCGCTTGAATCAAGGCCTCCCTCGCCTGTCCTTCTAGTTCTAGTCTCGCCTTGAGTAGATCGATTCGGGCGGGCCCTTTCAAGCGACATTTCGCTTGATTCAGGGGGGGTCCAACTCCACGCATTTCACCGACGCGCAGGTCATGCAGGAGGCTGAGCCGAGCCTGGCCGTCGCATGCCACGAGGGCGAGTACGAGCGCATGGACGCGGGCGCGGTCACACTGCTGCACCGCTACAACGTGCGCGTCGACGCAGAGACGTCGCTCGCGGCGACGCTGACTGTCTCTGGTGAGAGGGCAGGCAGGCTAGGCAGGGCAGGCACATGTTTAGGTTTGCGCGGTCACGCTGCTGCACTGCTACAATGCGCGCGTCGACGCTGAGACGTCACTTGCGGCGACGCTGACAGTCTGTCTGGTGAGAGGGCAGGCAGGCTGGGCAGCTGGGTGTGCACATGTGTGGTCAGCAAACAGTAACAGCAGCATCTTCTAGGCCTAGTACCACTGCAAAGACCCAATGCAATGCAACGCTGACCATCTCTGGTGAGAAGGCAGGCAGGCTGAGCAGCTGGGCGTGCACACGTGTAGTCAGCAAACAGTAAGTGTAGCATCTTATAGTCCTAATTCCACTGCATAGACCCAATGCAATGCAACGTTGATCAGCGGTCATGGCCATCTCTGGTGAGGGGCAGGCTGGCTGGGCAGCTGGACATTACATGTTCATGTGGTAACGCGGCCGCACCGCTACAAGTGCGCGTCGACGCCGACATGTCGCGCGCGGCCACGCTGACCGTCTCTGGCGAGAGGGCAGGCAGGCTGGGCTGGGCAGGCGTGACGGCAGACAGGCAGGGTAGGCTGGGCAGGCAGGCTGGGCGTGCACATGTGTGGTCAGCAAACAGTAACAGTGGCATCTGCTAGTCCTAGTACCACCGCATAGACCCAATGCAATGCAACGTTGATCAGCGGTCATGGCCATCTCTGGTGAGAGGGCAGGCTGGCTGGGCAGCTGGACATTACATGTTCATGTGGTAACGCGGCCGCACCGCTACAAGTGCGCGTGACGCCGACATGTCGCGCGCGGCCACGCTGACCATCTCTGGCGAGAGGGCAGGCAGGCTGGGCTGGGCAGGCGTGACGGCAGACAGGCAGGGTAGGCTGGGCAGGCAGGCTGGGCGTGCACATGTGTGGTCAGCAAACAGTAACAGTCGCATCTTCTAGTCCTAGTACCACCGCATAGACCCAATGCAACGCAACGTTGATCAGCGGTCATGACCATCTCTGGTGAGGGGCAGGCTGGCTGGGCAGCTGGACATTACATGTTCATGTGGTAACGCGGCCGCACCGCTACAAGTGCGCGTCGACGCCGACATGTCGCGCGCGGCCACGCTGACCGTCTCTGGCGAGAGGGCAGGCAGGCTGGGCTGGGCAGGCGTGACGGCAGACAGGCAGGGTAGGCTGGGCAGGCAGGCTGGGCGGGCACATGTGTGGTCAGCAAACAGTCACCGTGGCATCTTCTAGTCCTAGTTCCACTGCATAGACCCAATGCAATGCAACGCTGGCCGTCTCTGGTGAGGGGCCAGCTGGGCATGTACATATTCATGTGATAACGCGGCCGCACCGCTACAATGTGCGCGTTAACGCAGAGACGTCGCGCGCGGCCACGCTGACCGTCTCTGGCGAGAGGGCAGGATCGGCACAGCTCTGTGCAAGCACCAGTGATTTCCTTCTCGTTTTTTTTATATTGATTTTCTGGATCAACTTGAGTGAAAATCTGGCTCCATGGCTCCAACACCCTGCGCACGTGGAAAAGGAAAACCACTGCCAGGCACATGTGCGGCCTGCAAACCCCGGCCCCTAAACCCTCGTCCATCCTGTGCGGGCGCTGCACATGCGGCCAGCCAAAAACCCCAACCCCGTTAACCCTGTACCCCAAAACCGGAACCCGAAACCCTCAACCCCTCAACCACCCACAGGCGAGGACGCGCGGGCCGTCACGCGCCTTGTGCTCGTCGACAACGCGAGGAAACAGCAATCCCCGAAACCCCGTAGCACCTAAGTCCTCAACCCTAAACCCCGAACCTCCCCAACCCCACCCTAACCCAAAGGCGAGGACGCGCGAGCCGTCACGCGCCTTGTGCTCGTCGACAACTCGAGCGGGGAGGAGACGTTGGTGCCGCTCGCGCGCCTTCCCGCAACGGTGCTGCGGCCGGGGGCCGAGGGCTACACGCTGCTCGCGATAGCAGAGGTGCGCTGCTACGAGTGTTTTTTAGGGTTTAGGGTTCGGTTTGGGGGGATTTAGGGGTTGGGGTTTTCAGGTTTTTAGGGTTGAGGTTTTATCGCAAGTTGCTGTTTCAACCCAACACAGACCTAACAAACACGAAAACACGATTTCACCAAATTTCACCCTTTCGAGGTCCGCATGCGGGCAGCCCCAGCACCCCAGTCTCCAAGGAATGAAGGGTTGTCGATTGAGAACCCTCCTCCGTAGTCGGCGTTGCGCAGGAGGCGCGAGGGGCGACATCAGGCGCAAGTTGTCGTCTACAACCGTCACCAAAGCGCACCGCATGGCGCCTCCCAACGCCCCCCACGCACACTCGAGACACTGGCGATCCATTCTTGGGGCCTCGCATGCATTACCAGTGGCGGAGCGTCACATGCGACGGTTTCGACCAGCATGTCATTTTGGTGTTTTGGTGTTTTTCAAGTTCGGCCTATGTTGGGTTGAAACAGCAACTTGCGATAGGGTTTCGTGCTGCTCAAACTCAACGACGGTGCTGCGGCCGGGGGCCATGCGCTACACGCTGCTTACGCTAGCAGAGGTGCGCTGCAGTCCAAATGTTTTAGGGTTTAGGGTTTCGGCGTAAGGGGTTAGTGCACGCATGCAAGCTGCGCACGTGCACGCTGCTGAAAGGCACAAACTGGCGTACACCCAGTGATTTCCTTTTCGTGTGTGTTTTTATTAATCATTCCACAGCCGGATTTTGCTTTGACCGCGTTGACCATCGAACTTCCATTGACCGTTTTTCCTCATGCATAGGTAATTTGAAAGCTGTTGACGTGCTCTGTCTGGCGGGCTTGTCTGAATAACAATCCACTGGATGGGTTGAGCTGCATGCAAGGTCATAGTAAAGCCGGCATACAGCCAAATGGCTGCATAGAGCCAAAAAGGAAATCAGTGCGTACACCACCCACAGTACACTCCCCTCCTGCACACACACACACACGCACGCACACACACTTACAACACACACACACACACACACACACAAAACACACACACACTTTACACGCAGGTGCCGCCCGCACCCGCGCTGCTCCCCTGCCGCCCCGGCGTCCTCGCCGACCCAGACCCTCCAGCCGAAGCAGCCGCCGCTCCGACCGCGGCCAAGCCCTCGCGCATGGGGGGCGGCGCAAAGCCACCGAGCGAAACGGGCATGGTTCCGGCCAAGCCCAGAGGTAAGAGTGAGTGTGTGTGTGTGTGCGTGTGCACTGTTATTGTGGATTGTGGATTGTGGCCCACACACTACAGGTTATGTCGAAGTGCTAGTAACAGGAAGCAACAACACAGTAACATCCGGCTACTTCCTGAGCAGTCGCAGTTAGCAGTCGCAGTTAGCAGAAGCAGTAGCAGTAGCACAATGTATCAGTGAGCAGTAACAGCAGCAGTTCAACGTCGGCGCTCCAGCAGAGACTCCTCGTGTCCCAGAACCACACAGCTACCCCACCAGGTACCTGTTCACTCCCTCAGGGTCATTCCCTCAGGCATTCATTCCCTTGCATTCCCCCAGGCATTTCCTCAGGCATTCATGCCCTCATACGGATCCAGCTGGCTATGTTCATCCCCTCAGAGTGTCATTTGAAACTGCCATGCTCCAAACCCCTCTTACTTCCCGCAGGGCTGCCTCTGCTGCTGGTGTTCCAGGGCGGTGCGCGTGATGGCGTGCCCTACATCCACCCGGCTGTGGTCATCCTCTCAGAGTCTCATTTGAAATTGACTCTACTCTTGGCCTTTCTAAACCCGCAGGGCCACCGTCGCTGCTGACGCCCCAGAGCGGCGTGCGCGACAACGGGTCGTGGATCCTGTCGGTAACGAGCGACTCGGAGCCGGCGGCGTTCGAGGCGATGCCGGTGACGCGCACGCAGGTGCGTGTGTGTGTTTGCGTGTGTGTGCGTGTGTGGAGGGGGGGAGTTTTAGGGATTCAGGCTTTGGGGGGTGATTTAGGGTCGAGGATCCTGGCAGTGGTGCGGCGTGGTGCGTGTCTCAAAGCATGTGGGGGGGGGGGCATCTGATAAGCAGATGGCTGCACATAGGAGGTGTGCACACACACACACACACACACGCACATGCACATGCACAGGTGGTCGAGGGCATCTACGACCCCAACTCGCGCTGCGTGCTGTCACGCCAGCTGCTCGTGCCCATGCAGCCGACGCAGCTCGCGCTGCACGCACGCACAACGCCGCCGCTTCCATTCTCGTTGACCGTAATGAAGGTGGGTGTTCATTGATCAGAATCTCCCTCCCACCCGCCTGCTGCGAATAGAGAGAGCGAGAGGCAGAACAGAGAGAGAGAGAGAACAGAGCAAGACCTTGCTCTACTCTTGTTACCTCGTGTATAGCAGAGCTCGCCGTCGCTGCCGCTCTCGCTGTCCGTGATGAAGGTGGGTGCGCTTCAGTCCTGAGCTCGAGTCCCCGTCTACAACTGCAACTGGATCTTGCCGCTCTTCTGCCTAAACCCTAGATCTCGCCGTTCTCTCTGCGCATGATCAAGGTGGGTGCTTCAGGAGCCAGCTCCATGCAACTCTCGTCACCACCCTGCGCTGCTCGCTACTTCAGAGGTGGTGGCGCTCAGCCCCACTTCTCACAAACCTGATACAATTCCTGGCTTCTGTGCTAAAGCAGTCACCAGGCTTCTCCACCCCACCCCACCGACCTCCAAATAAACAACACACGGCAGTGGATGTGTAACACTACTCTCTAGAAAAAACTGTGTTGACCCCGCGCAGGCACCGCGCAGGTCCCTAACCCTAAACCCTCCCCCCTGAACCCTCCCCCCTAAACCCTAAACCCAGGTCCCGGCCGGCACCGACGTCGCGTGGGGCACCGACTACGAGGTCGTGCTCTCCCGCGACGCGCCCGACGGCATCGTCACGCTCCACAACGTTGTGCTCTCCCCTGGCAAGTATGTCGTCGCCACGCAGCTGCTGGGGTCGCTGTGCCCCGAGGGCTTCCAGCCGAGCAGCGTGGACGGGCGCGTGTCGGGCGGGGGGAGGATCGGCTGGCGGTGCGTGTACATGCCGACGACCGACGCGGCGACGTGCCCGATCGTCGCGGACGACGCGCGCGAGCGCTACTTCAAGGGCGTGCAGGACGCGTGGGCGGCGGCGGCTGTGGCAAAGGCCTCGGTGGCTGCCGCCGCCGCCGCCGCTGCTGGCGCCGCCGCCGCCGCTGCCGCTGCCGCGCCCGCCGTGCCCGCCGCAAAGGGTGGCGCCAAGGGCGCCGCGCCGGGCGGGGGTGGGCGCAAGGAGGCCGCAGCTGCTGCACTCACGCGCTACCTTGCGCAACCACAGGCGGGCGCAGACGGCGGCGGTTCGGCTGCGTCCGGTGGGCCCAAAGGTCCGCCCGCGGCTATGGCGGCTGTGGTGCGCACGCTCGTTGACGGCAGCAGCCTGGCGCTCACGCCAGACGACGCGGTCATGGTGGTGCGCCCGGGTGCGGGCAGCACCGGGGAGGTGCTGAGCGACGAGGCGCGGACGGCACGGCTGGCAGCGACAGCTGGCCAGGGCGGGTCCGCGGTGGGTGGAGCGCCGGGTGGTGGGCTCGCGGGCGGCCTGGAGCAGGGCAAGGCGAGCCGCGCGGCACTCGCGGCGCGCCGGCAGTCGGAGTTCAGCGAGTGGCGCAGCGGTGGGCAGGCCGCGCTGAAGGGCGCTGCAAAGGCGCGAGCAGATGCGGGGCGGGCGGAACCGGTCGCGTAGTAGTGAAATGTAATGAGACAGTGGTGGCGTCGACAGCACAACACAACGGGAGTGTCTTAAAGGTTTATTTATAAGCCTGAGTATTTATAAATACTCGGGCCTTGTGCTTATAAGCACAAGGGCTGGGGCAGCGGGGAGACGGACGGTCGCCATCGGCGACGTTCTGACACTGTGTGGTGTGTGCAGGGGGGGGGGGCGTGCCCACATGACAGGGATTACACGATGTTTCTCGCAGCATCGGTCCAAAGCTTCCCGGCATCAGGCCATCAGGTTCTTGAAAGCTCGAAACGTCGGTGTGTGGCGTTTACACCGGGTGACCGGAAGATAAATGCCGCGCGCGCCTCGACTGGGCAATCCCACGATCACGCTTTGACCCAAAACTGGCTCGAAGTCTACCTCAGGTGGCGCGAGCTGCCACTGCCGTGAGGCAAACACCTCTAGCGACACCTCATTCCCCGCTCCGGAGCGGAATTGCAGACCACCACCACCATGGCGATGCCGTACGGTCCTCCTGGTCAGGGTGAGTCTTACCTGGGGCCGGTGGGCTCACGAACCAGCACAGTGCATGCATCAGAAGTGTTGCCTCATCGCATGCATGCGCCCCATGCGCCCAATGCAGGCCCCGCCAACCACAGCTACCTCGCGTGCGGCGGCTGCCAGACGCTGCTCATGTACCCCAGCGGTTCGGCGTCCGTGCGGTGCCAGCGGTGCCAGCACGTAAACGGAGCGCCCCCAGTTGCCGACTCCCTCCAGATTGGCTGCTCCGGCTGCAGGGTGCTGCTCAGCTATCCACGCGGCGCGGAGAGCGTGCAATGCAGTGTTTGCAGCACAGTGACGCAGGTAGGCGTGCCCATAGGCATGCCCATGCAGCGCCCATGCATCAACGCTCATGCGCGTCGAGTATACCCCATGCGCGTGCAACTGCCTTGCGCATACACAATCCGTGTGTGCTTAAAATCGCATACGATGCACCACTCCATGCCATGCACGCGTGCATGCACGCGAGCTTATCCACGCATACTGTTGCCCCCTCAGCACACATGTGCACGAGCAAGCACACGCGCACACGCACACGCACGCGCACACTCCTCCACTGCGCGCCAGGTGCCGCGCTACTCACACCTCGTGTGCGGCTCGTGCAACATCACGCTCATGTACCAGGTCAACGCGTCGTGTGTCAAGTGCGCAGTGTGTCACCACGTGACGCCCGTGGGGAGCGGGGCACAAGGCGCGCGACCACCCACCAACAAGCCGCAGACAGTGGTCATAGAAAACCCGCCGACGGGGGGGGACAGCGGGCCAAACATTGCGGTTGGGGTCAAGTCGGACTAGTCGGATCGTTGGTTGCTGCCCTGCTGGGGCGGGCGGGCGGCTGGGCTGCTGCCACCTCACGCGGGCGCCACCCTTGGCCATGGGCGAGCTCTCGCACTTTGTCGCCAATCTGGCGCGGGAGCGCGGGGTGTTTGTGAGAGAGAAGAGAAGAGTTACATGACGGGCCTTCAACCCTGGGACTGCTAGGCCACACATGTGGGCGCCCGGCAGACGGGGGAGGGTGGCGGAAGAAACGTACAGAGAGCTGAGAGGGAGAGAGAGTGATAGAGTGATAGAGAGAGAGAGTTACGCATAGCAGGATGCTGCCAACCAGCCCACAGGTGATTCGGTTGTCTGTAAGCTACCCCAGCTTTCTCGCCAGCTTTCCTCACGTGACTGACATGCTCGTCCGCATCTGTCTCTCTCGCACTTTACAAACTGCCTTTTGGTACAGCCGGTTATGTTATTTGAACGGTATGATCTGGTGTGCTCACACTCCCAAGTGTGACATGAAGTGTGGCTACATATTTGAACCGGCTGTCACCCAGATGTCACTGTCAGAGTCACTGTCTGACCCACCCACTCTCCCAATCTAAATGTGGGCGGAAAGCGTCAAGCCAGCCGTGGTGTCACGCGTAACTGAGTCCACAATGTACACGCCCGCTCCTCTCTCGGCACTACTACCCTGGTAGGCTGGCGCGCTGCGTGGCCTGGCGGGCTCTCCTAGTAGAGCCCTCCCCCTCAGACGTGAAGTCTAGGCGTTAACTCACGCCCGGGGTCTTTTGGGCGCGCACGTGTAAAACCTGTAAAACCTCGCCACTACTCACTACATCATGAGCGGCACATTGAAGTCCATGGGCTTGTCGCACGAGAGCACAGGGGTCTGTGGCTCGCGCGGGCCAGCCATGTAGCCACCAAACATCATGCCTGTGGGAGGTTGGTGGGTTTATGTATACATGTGTGTGTGTGTGTGTGTGTGTACGGGACGGCCATGAACCGTTTTTGTGTGTATGCGCGTATGTGTATGAATGCACAGTTTCTTGCACGCGTGGGTACGTGGGGGGGAGAAGCCGACACGCGCGCGGTCTCAGACCCTCACCCGCGACGCCGCCGACCGGCTCCCCTGCCGACGCGTTTGCGTTGCCGCCCGCCGTCGCGTTCATCAGAGTCACCGACATCTGCGTCATGAGCTGCGCGTAGGACTGGCGGGGGCCGCCGAGCTCGAGCGCCTGTGTTGTGTGTGTGTGTGTGTGTGTGTGTGTGCGCGCGCCATGAGCTGCGCGTAGGACTGGCGGGGGCCGCCGAGCTCGAGCGCCTGTGTTGTGTGTGAGTGTGTGTGTGTGTGTGTGTGTGCGCGCGCGCCATGAGCTGCGCGTAGGACTGGCGGGGGCCGCCGAGCTCGAGCGCCTGTGTTGTGTGTGTGTGTGTGTGTGTGTGTGTGCGCGCGCGCCATGCGCTGCACGTAGGACTGGCGGGGGCCGCCGAGCTCGAGCGCCTGTGTTGTGTGTGTGTGTGGTGTGGGGGGGGGGGAAGGGGGGCAGGGCGTGTGTGCTGCTTTGTGTCGCATTTGCTTTTGTTTTTTTGTTGGTGGAGCGACCAGGCAGGGATGCAGCAGCACCGCCGCTGTAAACAACCAAGACTGCTACACCTGAGCTCGTATAACTTGACCCTTCCCCCCCCCAAGGCCCCAACCCTAGCCACTGGTAGGCTGGCGCGCTGCGTGGCCTTGCGGGCTCTACTAGTAGAGCTCCCCTAGACGTTCAGTCTAGGCCTTAACTCACGCCCCGGGGTCCTCCGGTCGCGTACATGTAAAAACTGTAAAAAAAAAACTAGCTAGCGACCCCTTAACCCTAAACCGTGAAAAACGACGCACGTTGATGAACGAGAAGGTCGCAGCACCCGTATAGTTGTTGGAGAGCGACGCCGTGTCCTGTGCAACCTGCGTGTCGCGGCACGCGCCAAACTGCAGCACGGTGCCGCCGCGCGTGCCCTGCGTGCGCACATATGTGTGTGTGTGTGTGTGTGCGTGTGCGTCTGTTCACGGTGTTTTGCACGCCTTGCGTGTCGCAGCACATGCCCCCCCAGCACATGCCCCCCCCCCCCCGGCACACACACCTTGAACAGCGTCGACGCCGACATCCAGTAAAACTGCCCCCCGCGGAACTCTGTCGAGTAGGGCAGGTCGAGCGCAGTGCCCGAGTGGCACGCATCGATCACGACGTGCATGACGACGCCGGGGGGCAGGGGGGCGACCTGGTGTGTGTGTGTGTGCGTGTGTGTGTGTGTGTGTGAGCAGTGCCCGAGTGGCACGCGTCAATCACGACGTGCATGACGACGCCGGGGGGCAGAGGGGCGACCTGGTGTGTGCGTGTGTGTGCGTGTGTGTGTGCACAAGCAGTGCCCGAGTGGCACGCATCGATGACGACGTGCATGATGACGCCGGGGGGCAGGGGGGCGTGTGTGTGTGTGCGTGCATGTGCATGCGTGTGTGTGTGTGTGTGTGTGTGAGTGTCCCGGGATTGGGGACCGCCAGCAGGTTGCACCCCCCCCCACACACACCAGGCACGCAGTGAGCTCCTTGTCCATGATTTGGCCGGCGCACTTGAAGTCTGACGAATTAAGTGACGGCAGTGCACACCAGAGGCGGACCGACGTCCCCCCCCTCGCACACACACACACACACACACACGGCACACAGTGAGCTTGTTGTTCATGATTTGGCCGGCGCTCTTAACTCTTAAGTCTGAAGACCTGACGGCAGCGCACACCAGAGGCGACCGACGCCCCCCGCACACATGCACACACACACACACACACACACACACACACACACACACCAGGCACGCGTTCAGCTTGTTGGCCATGATTTGGCCGGAGCTCTAGAAGTCTTGATGGCATTGCACATCAGAGGAAGACCGTCGTCACCCACTCCACCCTCCCACATAGACCCCCCTCCCCTCCCCCACCACACCCACAATCCCCACACAGCCCCCCCCCTATACACACACCAGGCACACTTTCAGATCGTTGTCCACAATTGGGCCGGCGCTCTTGAACCCCCCCTCCCCCACACACCCACATGCATCCACACACACACACACACACACACACACACACACACACACCAGCCCCCTCCACACACACCAGGCATGCGTTCAGCTCGTTGTCCAAAATTTGGCCTGCGCTCTTGAAGTCTGACGGCAGGATCGTCTCGTCCATACCGTCGAGCTCATCACCGCCCGTCGCACGCTGCTGGGAGCCGTGACCGCTGAAATGGAAGAAGAGGCACTGCACAGGGAAGCAGAAGGCACGTGCATGTGTGGGTCTGGGTGTGGGTGGATGAGAGCCACCGCCCGTCGCACGCTGCTGGGAGCCGTGCCCGCTGAAGTGGAAGAAGGGGCACTGCCGGAATGTGCGTGTGTGTGTGTGTGTGTGTGTGTGTGCGGTGTGGGCGGCGGGTGCATGAGCAGGCTGGGCACGGAATGGTAAGTGCCCGATCGTCCCCCCCTCCCCTCCCCCCCCCCTCCTTGGCCGACGTGCAATCTCTGCCACGCGCTGTGTGCCAGCGGAAACCAGTGCTTCTTCAAAATTGGAGTCCAATTAATTAATTCTTACAGCCCGGCCTCCTATATGCTCCTTGCCAGACATGTCTCTCAGAGACCGCTGTTTGGGGTAGTCTAGCCGGCGGGAGCGGTAGTCTATCGGCCGGGAGCCGGCGGTACTCTAGTACTGAAGTGTGCTGGAGTATCGGCGGGTGTCTCTAGTAGAAGAGTAGCCTGCTTAGCTGGAAACCCCGTGTTACTGTTACTGTTACAGTCCGGCCACCGGCGGCCGCAGGCTGCGCTCCCGAAAAAACGGGGAAAACGAGGGGAAAAAAACTAAAAAAAACTGGGCGGTAGACCAAGGCGGTGCCCAGGCGGTACACCCTAAAAAATAATAAATTATTTCCGCCCAGAAACCGCCTCAGGCGTTCAACTGCTCAATTGAGGAAGCACTGGCGGAACCCCCCCACTGTGCCGCGGCGAAGGGGATTTCAGCAGGGCCTTCTAGCAGCGCTTAGTGGTTTCGGTGCGCATGGGCGGCATGCCATGCCACCACAGAGTGGGGTCCAGCCCTACCACAAGTAGGAGCCCCTACCCAGAGCCATCCAAGTCGTGTGCTCGGGCGGTGCGCGCCGAGCACGAGTCTTGTACGCCTTTCGAGCTCTTAACCTCGAGGTTTACCTGACGGTACGCCTGTAGAGGTGTCCCTGACTGCACAATTGTCAGGAACGAACCAGCTGCTGATGCTGTGGGGAATCTGAAAGGACAGCCACAATTTCGCCGTCGTCGGAAGCGTAATACAACAGGAGCACCTAGACCCTGAGCAAAAACACAACACCTGAAAAGGCTACAGCCAGCGAGGCGGTCCTCCGTGTGTACAGTTACTGCAGAGTAGTGTGGGCTGAGTGTGGGCTGATGAGTGAAAGGAATGGGCATAACAGAGTGCTCCTGAAACGGCGGAGCGCTGACAAACTTTTATCAGCATCATACCACCACCCCGCCTCCCCCCCACACACACCGTGCCCGGGCGCAGGTCGCACATGAGCCACTGGATGGCGGTCGTGATGTTTCGGCGCGTAGACGTGAACTCGGGCCCCCTGGCCTTGCCGTCGTCGCGTAGCATCACTATCTCCTCGTCTTTAAATCCAAAGTGCTGCGGGTGGTGGGTGGGTGCAAGTGTGTGTGTGGGGGAGAGAGAGTGCGTGCGTGTGTGCGTGTGTGCTTGTGTGCGTGTGCGCGTGTGTGCGTGTGTGCGTGTGTGCGTGTGTGCGTGTGTGCGTGTGTGCGTGTGTGCGTGTGCATGCGCGTGTGCGAGCGCGTGCACGGAGCGTGCGTGTGCGTGTGCAAACGCGCGTGCATGGAGCAGCGCTTGAGTGCAGCTCCTCGCCTTCTGCAGAGCGAACGACATACACTCGGCGTCGTTGATGCAGCCATTGAGCTGGTTGTTGCTGCCTTTGTAGCTGCATCCGATAAGGAGAGCTTTGCGTTGCGTTACTCCAGACCCTACTGGCTGCCCTGGCCTACCGAACTGGAACCCAGGCGGAGGGCCCTGTGAGAAGTTATATGGGCCTCCAGGAGCAGCCATATAATGGAGGCGCACGCTGGCTGACGACGCGCGCGGGATGAATGGCACGCCCCTTGCCCCGACCGATGCCTAGCGAGCGATCGGCACGGCTGCAGAATCGAGCGGAGTTCCTCTCATTATTTATCTAGGATTCAATGACAGGTGGGCAGGGGAGCAGGGGGCAAGGGAGCAGGGAGCTGCAATCAATTTTTTGCATCCCACACCACCCCTGCCCCACACCCGGCGTGCACTTCGCTTCTGGGGGTGTCACGGCTCACACGCTCTGCTGTGTGTGGAGCACGTCAGCTTACTCAGTGGGGTCACTCACCTCAACGTTGACTAAAGTCGCAAGTCGAGTTGTGTTGCAATGGCGTGGTGGCAGGCGCAGCTGGATGTAGCCAAGGACCTGCTGGAGGCGGTGGACCGCAATGTGTCGGAGAGGATCGGCATCGGTGGTGCGTAGCGCCCCAGGGAGACCATGCAAGGGGCTGCATGGCGACTGCACGTGTGCATGGGCATGGAGTGTGTGTGAGTGTGTATGGAATGTGTGTGTGTGTGTGTGCATGGAGTGTGGGTGTGCACGAGAGAGGGGTGGACCCCAGGCGACTCCAGGCGACTCACTGTGCTTTTGCCATGGTGGTGCACACGTGGTGCGTGTGTGCGCAGAGGATTCGCGCGACCTGGACGAGGAGCCCGGCAGTCCGGTGCTCCCGATGTCGACAAGGTTTGACGAGGTGCGCATCGCGGCGGGGTGCATGGTGCATGCACACACACACACACACACACACACGCACACAAAATGGTCCCTCGTATAACTTCAATGCGATCCAAAACGGGCCTACAGCAGCGCCTCCGTGCCCTGCCACCGCGTCCCCTTCAGAGGGAAGCACACACACACACACACACACACATACATACGTACACACACACACGCATGCACACCACACCACACACACTTACCTCCACCACCCCCAACCCCAACCCCGCTGCTCCTGCCCGCAACACAGCACCACGCGGGCGGCGGCATGTTTGGCGGTGGCGGCGGTGGCGGCGCTCGCCCGTGCGCGCCCCCCGCACCCTCCCACGCGGCTGCTGTCGAGCCCACACCTTTCACGATCCTGAACGCCAACCCGTTTGGGAGCGGCGGCGCGTTTGCGCTGCCCCAGCAGCAGCAACCGCAGCCACAGCCGCAGCCGCGGCAGGCGGTCGCAGGTGCGCTGATGTGTCCTGTATGTTTTAGTGGTACTGCCATAGCTGGAGGCTGCTCATACCCTGGGGATCGAGACGTCAACCCCGATCAGAGATTTCGTTTCCACGATTTTAATTGATTTTATGGGGCCATTTGACCGAAAATCCGGCTCTTCGGCTCCCGAATCCAGCTCCAGACGCCGACAACGAAAACACCTAACCCGGTGCTGCTGCTGCTGCAGGTGCGCCGCCGCTCGCAGCACCGCCACCACCGCCCGTGAGCGACGCACAGCCGGGGGAGCGCAGCCTCCCCGGGCCGTTTGCGTCGCCGCCGCGAGGAGGAGCGGGGGCGGGCGGAGGGGCGGGGCCGGAGCCGGCTGCGAACGCAAGCGGCAGCGGCAGCAGCGGCGCGGAGAGCGCGGCAGCGGCGGCGGGGGCGGCGGCGGCGGCAGGGGCGGCCGCGTCCTCCGCGGCGGCGGCGCCACCAGCGGCGCGGCCGGCCGACGCGGCGGGAGCGGACGGGGCGGCGGCGGGAGCGGCGGCGGCAGCAGCGAGCGAGCAGCGCCCCTGGCCGCCCCCGGCGCCGGCAGAGCCGGCAGCGCCGGCGCCGGCGGCGCGTGGCGCAGACGCGGGCGGCGCCTCTGCGTCATCAGAGCACCACGAGGGCGGGCGCGCGGCGGCGGTGGCCGTCCCGCTGGGCGGTGGCGGCGGCACGCCGCCGTTTCGCGCGACGGCGGCGGCCGCGGCGCAGCCGCCGTTGCTTGGCGGTAGCGCGCCGTCTGCGTCGGGGCCGCCGCCAGCCGCCGCGCCGCGCGCCGCGACTGCCACGGCAGCGCCAGCGCCAGCGCCGTCGCAGCAGCAGGTGCGGCACGCGCAGCCGCCCCCTCCCCCCCCAGGATGCTTGTGGAGCAGCCCTCGACCCAAAAGCCTAAGACAAACGTACACGCCCTCCCCACATGCACCCCGCCAGGTGCCGCCCCAGCCCGCGGCCCATCACGATCAAGCCGGGCCGCCAGGGGGGGCGGCGATGAGCGCCGGCGCGGCAAAGCTTGTTGAGCAGCTGCGTGCACGACTGGCGGCGACGAACGCTGAGAACGAGCAGCTGGAGGAGATGCTAAAGGTGTGTGTGCGTGTGTGTGTGTGGGGGGGGGAGGGGCGGGGCAAAGCTTCTGGAGCGGCTGCGCGCACGGCTGGCGGCGCCGAACGCCGAGAACGAGCAGCTGGAGGAGATGCTGAAGGTGTGTGTGTGCGTGTGTGTGTGGTGTGTGTGTGTGCGGGGGGGGGGGTTCAAGCTTGTTGAGCAGCTTCGCGAACGGCTGGCGGCGCTGAACGCCGAGAACGAGCAGCTGGAGGAGATGCTGAAGGTGTGTTTGTGTGTGTGTTTTGTGTGTGCGTGTGTGTTTGCAGGGTGTGTGTGTGTGTGGGGGGGGCAAAGCTTGTTGAGCAGCTGCGTGCACGGCTGGCGGCGACGAACGCTGAGAACTAGCAGCTGGAGGAGATGCTGAAGGTGTGTGTGTGTGTGTGTATGTGTGTGTGTGTGTGGGGGGGGGCAGAGCTTGTTGAGCAGCTGCGTGCACGGCTGGCAGCGACGAACGCCGAGAACGAGCAGCTGGAGGAGATGCTGAAGGTGTGGCTGCGT
Organism: Chlamydomonas sp. UWO 241; assembly: GCA_016618255.1. NCBI lineage: Eukaryota > Viridiplantae > Chlorophyta > Chlorophyceae > Chlamydomonadales > Chlamydomonadaceae > Chlamydomonas > Chlamydomonas priscui. Next base: position 215,445 of record VFSX01000014.1, read on the forward strand.
GTGTGGCTGGGTGTGTGCGTGTGCGTGTGTGTGTGCGTGTGTGTGTGTAAGTGGGGGGGGGGCAACCTTATGGAGCAGCTGCACACATCTTGTGGCGCCGAACGCCGAGAACGAGCAGCTGGAGGAGATGCTCAAGGTGTGTGTGCGTGTGTGTGAGGAGGGGGGGAGGGGGGCAGAGCTTGTTCAGCAGCTGCGCACACGGCTGGCAGCGATGAACGCTGAGAACAAGCAGCTGGAGGAGATGCTGAAGGTGTGTGTGCGGCGGTGTGTGTGGGCGTGGGTGTGTGGGCGTGTGTGTGTGTGCGGAAGTGGGGGGGGGGGGACAAAGCGTAGGAGCAGCTTCGCGCACGGCTGGCGGCAACAAACGCTGAGAACGAGCAGCTGGAGGAGATGCTGAAGGTGTGTGTGTGTGTGTATGTGTGTGTGTGAGCGCGAGGGGGGGGAGCAAGCTTGTGGAGCAGCTGCACATGGCTGGCTGCGACGAACGCTGAGAACGAGCAGCTGGAGGAGATGCTGAAGATGTGTGTGTGTGTGTGTGTGTGTGTGTGTGTGCAGGGTGTGTGTGTGTGGGGGGGGGGCAAGCTTGTGGAGCAGCTGCACATGGCTGGCGGCAACAAACACCGAGAACGAGCAGCTGGAGGAGATGCTCAAGGTGCGT
>VFSX01000014.1:218602-238602 GCA_016618255.1 Chlamydomonas sp. UWO 241
ACTCATCACTCCTCAGTTATCACACCTGCAGGCCAAGGTGTCGAGCGTGGGGGAGGCCAGAAGGTGCCCCCCCCTCCCCCCCCACCATGTCACTCCTCTCTAGTCACTCATCGCTCATCACACCTACATGTCAAGGTGTCAAGCCTGGAGGCCACGCTCACTCTGCTGTGTGTCAAAGTCGCCCGTCCCCACACGCCACTCCTCTAGAGCCGGCCTGAGAAGGCCGGAAGTCGCTCTCCACGTCACCCATCACTCATGCCACACATCACTCCTCACTCATCACGCGTCACTCATCACTCGCCACGCCCATAGGCCAAGGTGTCGAGCCCAGGGGAAGCCAGAAGATCACGCATTCCAAATTGTCGAGCCCCCCCCCCCCCCCGTCACCCGTCACTCATCACTCCCCACACGTCACACCTGCAGGCCAAGGTGTCGAGCCCGGAGGAGGCCACAAGGTGCCCCCCCCCCCCGTCACCCATCACTCATCACTCCCCACACGTCACACCTGCAGGCCAAGGTGTCGAGCCTGGAGGAGGCCAGAAGTCGCTCCCCACGTCACCCCTCACTCCTCAGTTGTCACTCATCACTCCCCACTCATCAGGCCCACAGGCCAAGGTGCCCCCCACCCCCCCGTCACCCACCACTCATCACTCATCACACCTGCAGGCAAAAGTGTCGAGCCCAGGGGAGGCCAGAAGGTGCCCCCCCCCCCCCGTCACCCATCACTCATCACTCTCCACACGTCACACCTGCAGGCCAAGGTGTCGAGCCTGGAGAAGGCCAACCGGCAGATGGGGGAGACGCGGAGCGGGCTCGAGGGAGGCATGGTGGATGCGCTGAAGTCGCAGGTGGGGAGGGTGTGAATGTGGGTGTGGGGTGTGGAGGCTAGCCGGCAGGTGGGGGCAGACGCGGAGGGAGGGCTGCAGGGGGGCATGGTGGGTGCGCTGAAGTCGCAGGTGATGTGGTGTGGGGTGTGTGTGTGTGGAGGCTAACCGGCAGATTGGGGCCGGCCCCATGGGAATACACGCGGAAAGAGGGCTGGAGGGAGGCATGGTGGATGTGCGAAAATCTCAGGTGTGGAGGGTGTGGGTGTGGGGTGTGGAGGCCAACCGGCAGATGGGGGAGACGCGGAGCGGGCTCCAGGGAGGCATGGTGGATGCGCTGAAGTCGCAGGTGAGGGATTGGTCGAATCGGGAGCTTCGCGCAGCGTGCTGCCCGTGCCTGTCACAAACAGCGATGGCACAACAACAACAACAACAGCAACAACAACAACAACAACAACAACAACAACAACAAAACGCATTCGCAGCTGGAGGCAGCCGAGGCTCGGCTCGTCCGCGAGCAGAAGGCACACGCTTCGTCCAAGTCTTCGGCAGCATCGAGGGAGAGGGACCTCGAAGCGCAGCTACAGGACAGCTTTGCCACGCTGGCAGACACACAGAGATCGCTGGATGAGACGGGCGGACGGGTGGGTGCGGTGTGTGCGTGTTTGGAAGAGGGCGAAATAGTGGGACCGAGGGGGGAGAGAGGGGGGAAGCTACAGGACGGTTTCGCCACGCTGGCAGACACACAGAGATCGCTGGACAAGACGGGCGGAGGGGTGGGTGCTGGGACACACATTCCCGCAGTATTTGGGTGTCGTGGGTGGGGGGGGAAGGGGGCAGCAACAGGGCAGCTTTGCCACGCTGGCAGACAAGCAGAGATCACTGGATGAGACTGGCGGACGGGTGGGTGCTCTGACACACATTCCCGCAGTATTTGGGTGTAGTGGGTGTGAAGGGAAGGGGGCAGCTACAGGGCAGCTTTGCGACGCTGGCTGACACACAGAAATCGCTGGACAAGACGGGCGGACGGGTGGGTGCCCCCTCCCTTGCCCCCTCCCTCCTCCTCTACCCTGGACTGGTGCTCAATGCTGCAATCCGTTGGGTGCCTATGCTGGCGCTCTTCCCTCTCCTTTTGCACCATGTCTTCACGGTGCGAGTTCGAAGACCCCCTCGGCGTCCTCAAGTCAAGCGCCGAGGCGCTCCGCTCTCTTCAATCTTCGTCTCTTTCACTCGCTTGCACTCACTCACTCTCACTCTCTCAACCTCACATCTCTCAACCTCTCACCCCACACCAGGCCCGCGACCTAGAAGACGCCCTCGCAGTCCTGGAGTCCGCCCCCGGGCGCTTTGCTCTATTCACCTCCGTCTCTCTCCCTCGCTCTCACTCTCCTTCTCCCTCTCGCTCTCTCACTCTCACTCACTCTCTCTCTTCACCCACTCTATCACTCTCTCAACCTCACGTTCAACATCTCAACCTCTCACTCTCAACCTCTCACCCCCTCACCCACGCCAGGCCCGCGACCTCGAAGACTCCCTCGCCGTCCTCGAGTCCGCCCCCAAGGCGCTTTGCTCTCTTCCTCCCCCAACTCTCTCTCACATACACTCTCTCACACTCTCTCACCCACGCCAGGCCCGCGACCTCGAAAACTCCCTCGCCGTCCTCGAGTCCTCCTCCAAGGCGCTCCGCACCCAGCTCGCGCACGCGACCGCAGCGGCGACAGTAGCCACCCCTCTCTTACTCTCAACCTCTCAACCTCTCATTCACGCCAGGCCCGCGACCTCGAAGACGCCCTCGCCGCCCTCGAGGCCGCCTCCCAAGGCGCTCCAAACAAGCTCTCTTGCTCTCTGTCTCTCTCAACACACACTCACTCTCAACCTGAAAACCCCTTACCCACGCCAGTCCCGCGACCTCGAAGACTCCCTCGCAGTCCTGGAGTCTGCCTCAAAAGCGCTCCGAACGCAGCTCGCGCACGCGACCGCAGCGGCGGAAGCAGCCTCCGCAGACGCGCCCGGCGGCAGCAACGGCGAGCTGGCCAACACGCTGCGTGCGGACCTTGCACAATCGCAGCACGCGCTTGCTGCGTCGCAGGCACGTTTTGGGGTGTTTGGGGGGTGCGTGTGCGTGTGTGTGCGCGTGTTTGTGCGTGTGTGTGCGTGTGCGCGCGTGTGTGTGTGTGTGTGTGTGTGTCTCAGCGAGCCAACACGCTGCGTGCTGACCTTGCGCAGTCGCATCACGCGCTCGCTGTGTCTTAGGCACGTTTGGGGTGTTTGGGAGGGTGTGTGTGTGCGTGTGTGTGTGTGTGTGCGTGTGTGTGTGTGTGTGTCTCAGCGTGCCAACACGCTGCGTGCTGACCTTGCACAGTCGCAGCACGCGCTTGCTGCGGCGCAGGCACGTTTGGGGTGTTTGGGGGGGGGGGGCGTGTGTGCGCGCGTGTGTGTGCGTGTGTGTGCGTGTGCGCGCACTTTGTGTGTGTGCGCGCGTGTGTGTGTGTGTGTGTGTGTGTGTGTGTGTCAGCAAGCCAACACGCTGCGTGCTGGGCTGGCGCAGTCGCAGCACGCGCTTGCTGCGTCGCAGGTCGCTGGTTTGTGTGTGTGTGTGTGTGTGTGTGTGTGTGTGTGTGTGTGTGTGTGTGTGTGTGTCAGCAATGGCGAGCCAACACGCTGCTTGCTGACCTGGCGCAGTCACAGCACGCGCTTGCTGCGGCGCAGGTACATTTGGGGTGTTTGGGAGGGCGGGTGCGTGTGTGTGCGTGTGTGTGCGTGTGCGCGCTTGTGTGTGTGTGTATGTGTATGTGTGTGTGTGTGTGTCTCTCAGCAATGGCGAGCCAACGCCATGCGTGCTGACCTTGCGCAGTCGCAGGTCAGTGGTGTGCGTGTGTGTGTGTGTTTTGTGGATAGCGGTGTTGTGAATGTTATGTGTGTGTGCTGAGCGCGCTGCGTGCGGACTTTGCGCAGTCGCAGCACGTGCGTGCTGCGTCGCAGGTACGGTGGGTGGGTGCATGTGGGTGGGTGGGTTAGTGGATAAAGATGTAGTGAATGCTGTGTGTGTGTGCTGAGCGCGCTGCGTGCGGACCTTGCGCAGTCGCAGCACGTGCGTGCTGCGTCGCAGGAACGTTGGGGTGTGTGCGTGGGTGGGTGGGGATGTGGGGATGTATGTGTGAGTGTGCGGAGCGTGCTGCTGATGACCTGGATCAGTCGCTGGACTGTTATTTGTGTGTCTGTGTGTGGGACTCCTGCGTGCGTATGGCGGGGCGCGCGGCGTGTGACTGAGCGTGCGCGCGGCGCTGCGATCGTTCCCCTGCCCCCTTCCTCCCTCAATCCCCCTCAATCCCCCCCCTCCATTTCCTCTGCAGGCATTGTGCGTCGCGGCCGCGGCGTCTGCATCCGCCGCGCGACACCTCTACACACACGCACACACACGCACAGGCAGCGTGCGCCGCGGCCGAGGCGTCTGCATCCGCCGCACGAGAGGGGTCCTCCTTCCCTCCCCCCTCCTCCTCTCCCTCCATGACACACACACAAACACACACACACAGGCAGCTTGCGCCGCGGCCGAGGCCTCTGCATCTGCCGCACGATCGGAGGCAGACGCGCTGCGCGCGCAGGCCGAGAGCGACGCTGCGCGCGGGGACGCGCAGGGCTTGGAGGCGCGCCTGAGAGAGGTGCGTCGATGCACACACGCACACACACACACACACTAACACGAGAAAGAGAGAGAGAGAGAGCTACCGAGAACTCTAAACAGCAGAGCTAGATAGCCACGTTAAACGGCAGACTTGGATAACGACGCGCAGGGTCTGGATGTGTGCCTGAGAGAAGTGCACGCGCAACTCTTCGTGCCATTCCATTTCAGTCCAGTTTGTGGCTGGTCCCTCCCAACCCAAAACACACGAACGCATGCGTAAGTACACATGCAAACAGCACTGAATCATCCCTCGTGTGGCGCGCTGCATTCCTTCAGGTCACCGACATGCTCTACCTGAAGCAGAACCAGCTTGAGTGCCTGTCCGCCGACCAGGCCATCCAGGCAAACAATATTGATTCCCTCCCCACACGTGGTCACACTGCGTTGCGTGCATCACATTTGATGATCATGACGGTATACCATCCACTGCCGGCGGTCACACCTACGGTTGCTCCAATGCTCCAGACCACAGACTGTAAAACCCACCATCCGCCACCCCCATCCAGGTCACCGACATGCTCTACCTGAAGCAGAACCAGCTCGAGCGGCTGTCTGCCGACAAGGCCGCGCAGCAGATGCGACTGGAGAGAGAGCTGCAGGCAGCGCGCGACGACGCGGCAAGGTGGGTTTAGAGGGGGATGGAAGTCTAATTAGGACACACACAGATACACACATTGCAGATGAGGCAGGAGCGGCCAGATAAATATGTAGGTTTTAGAGAGAGAGAGAGGGAGAGAGGGGGCACACGCACGCGCAGCAGATGCGGCTGGAGAGAGAGCTGCAGGCGGCGCGCGATGATGCGGCAAGGTGCATTAAGAGGGAGAGAGAAGGCTTAGTAGGGCACACACGCACACGCACACAAATACATACATACACGCACACAGCAGATGAGGCAGGAGCGGCTAGGTGGGCTAAGGTTAGAGAGAGAGAGAGAGAGAGAGAGAGAGAGAGAGAGAGAGAGAGAGAGAGAGAGGGCACACGCATGCGCAGCAGATGCGGCTAGAGACAGAGCTGCAGGCGGCGCGCGACGACGCGGCGAGGTGGGTTTAGGGTACAGTAGAGCACACGTGTGTGTGTACACACAGCACAGGGTTTAGGGCAGCACAGCTGGGTTTAGGGCACACACACACAAACCGCAAATGAGCAGCAAGTGAGGCTCTGGGAAGAGAGCCGCAGGCGGCGCGCGACGACGCGGCAAGGAGGGTTTCGGGTACAGGGCAGAAACGTGTTAAGGGTAGCGCAGCAGGGTTTAGGGCACACACTCACAAACCGCAGATGCGCAGCAAATGCGGCTGGAGAGAGCGCCGCAGGCAGCGCGCGATGACGCGGCGAGGCGGGCTTAGAGGGAGAGAGAAGGCTTGGTATGGTACACACATGCACACACACAGATATACACACACAGATGAGGCAGGAGCGGCCAGATGCATGTAAAAGTTGTAGATAGAGGGAGGGGGGCACACGCACGCGCAGCAGATGAGACTGCAGAGAGAGCCGCAGGCGACACGCACTGACGCAGCCAGATGGCACACGCGCACACACACACACGGCCTGCTTTTGATGCATGCATAGTCTGTCTCCAGGGGCAGTGGTGGCGGCGGTGCTGCCGGTGGTAGCGGCGCAAACGACGGGCTGAGCACGCGCGACACGCTCATCTCATGATGTAGGCGCCTGTTCTCCCTCCTTTCCTGACCCTCCCCACGCACACATCGTCCACCCTTTCAAGCCGGCCAAGGCCCTGCCTCTGAACACCTCACTTTGCACGCGCTGCGTGCGCTGCATGCATTGTCAGTCGCCAGGGGCGGTGGCGGCGGCGGTACTGCCGGTGGTAGCGGCGGGCACGGCGGGCTGAGCACGCGCGACACGCTCATCCCAATGTCTCTCTCTCTCTCTCTGTCTGTCGCTCTCCCTCTCTCTCTCTCCCTGCCTGACACCTCCCCACCTTCAAGCGCCCCTTCGAGCCGGCCAAGGCCCCGCCTCCTTGCCCTTGCTGCGTGCTCTGCCTAGACCCTAAACCCTAGACCCCAACCTCAAACCTCAAACCCCAACCCTAGCCCCAACCCACAAACTTGAAACCCCAAACCCTAGACCCTCGACCCCAAACCCTCGACCCCAAACCCTACACCCCAAACCCTAAACCCTGTCTCTCTGTTGCCAGAGTCGGCGGCGGTGTCGGTGCAGGTGGCGGTGTACACGGTGGGCTGAGCTCGCGTGACACGCTCATCCCAATATCTGTCTCTCTCTCTCTGTCTCTCTCTCTCTCTCTCTCTCTCTCTCTCTGATTCTCTCCCTGACACATCCCTACCTTCAAGCGCCCCTTCGAGCCGGCCAAGGCCCCGCCTCGGTACTCCTTGCCCTTGCTGTGTGCTCTGCCTAGACCCTAAACCCTAGACCCCAAACCCTGAACCCCAAACCCAAACCCCAAACCTTAAACCCCAAACCCCAAACCCTTGACCCCAAACCCTCGACCCCATACCCTAGACGCCAAACCTTAATCCCTATCTCTCTGTTGCCAGGGGCGGCGGTGGTGCCGCTGCAGGTGGCGGTGTACACGGCGGGCTCAGCACGCGCGACACAGTCATCCCGATGGAGGCGCTGGGCAAGCACTACCAGCGGCTGGCGCAGCACAAGCGCGTCGGGAAGGTGTGTGTGTGTGTGTGTGTGTGTGCATATGAGCACGCGCGACACAGTCATCCCGATGGAGGCGCTGGGCAAGCACTACCAGCGGTTGGCGCAGCACAAGCGTGTTGGCAAGGTGCGTGTGTGTGTGTATGTGTGTGTGCGCGTGTGTGTGCATGCGTGTGTGTGTGTGTGTGTGCGTGTGTGTGTTTTGTGTGTGTGCGTGTGTGTGTGCATGCGTGTGTGTGTGTGTGTGTGTGTGTGCGTGCGCGTGTGTGTGTCAGAGAGTCCTGTGTGTGTCCTGTGCGTGCATATGAGCACGCGCGACACTGTCGTCCCGATGGAGGCGCTGGACAAGCACTACCAGAGGCTGGCGCAGCACAAGCGTGTTGGCAAGGTGTGTGTGTGTGTGTGTGTGCTTCTGAGCACGCGCGACACGGTCATCCCGATGGAGGCGCTGGGCAAGCACTACCAGGGGCTGGCGCAGCACAAGCACGTCGGCAAGGTGTGTGTGTGTGTGTGTGTGTGTGTGTGTGTGTGTGAGAGTGTGTGTATGTGTGTGTGCGTGTGCGCGTGCGCGTGCGTGCGTGCGTGCATGTGTGTGCATATGAACACGCGCGACACAGTCATCCCAATGGAGGCGCTGGGCAAGCACTACCAGCGGCTGGCGCAGCACAAGCGTGTCGGCAAGGTGTGTGGGGGGGGGTGCGTGTGTGTGTGTTCGTTCACGTTTGTGTGTGTGCGTGTGTGCGTGTGTGTGCGTGTGTGTACGTGGCCGCATCCCTCTGCATGCGGCCGGCGACGCGCTCCGTTGCACAACTGCGGTCGCCCCCACCCCCCACCCTCTACACACACACATACACATGCGCCATGAAAGACGTCCGACGGACTGTAAAAGCGGCCACACACGCACACACACACACACACATACACGCAGGCCGTCAAGGCCGCCGCCAACTTCCTCACACACACCCTTCCCCTCTCCACACACACACACACACACACGCTCGCACGCAGGCCGTCAAGGCCGCCGCCAACTTCCTTGACTCCACCGCCAACATAAGCACGCTGCTGCTGCGCACACACACACTCACACACACACACACGCACACACACATGCACACACACACACACACACAAACGCACACGCGCACACACACACACACACACACACGCAGGCCGTCACGGCCGCCGCCAACTTCCTCGACTCCACCGCCAACATGGGCGCGCTGCTGCTGCTCACGCACGCGCACACACACGCACACGCATACACACACACACATGCACACACACACGCAGGCCGTCAAGGCCGCCGCCAACTTCCTTGACTCGACCGCAAACATGGGCGCGCTGCTGCTGCGCCAGCACCCTCTCGCGCGCCTCGTTATCTTCGGCTACCTCGGCTTCATCCACCTGTTTGTCTACATGCTGCTCTCGCGGCTGCAGGTGCGTGCGTGCCGCTCTGATGGTGGATGATGGGCATTCTGTTGATGTCGAGTGCTTGCAAGCACTCAGAAGCTAATGAACTAGTTAGTCGCCTCGTCATCTTCGGCTGCCCCGGCTCCATCCACCTGCTTGTCTACATGCTGCTGTCGCGGCTGCAGGTGCGTGCGTGGCGCTCTGATGGCGCTCTGGGTGGCGCTCTGATGGCGCAAATATTGGTGGATGGTGGGCAGCCTATTGGTGTCACTCCTGGGAGTGCAAGCTTGTCGCTAGGTCCTAATGAACTAGTTAGTTGCATCACCATGTTGGGGTACCCCGGCTCCATCCACCTGTTTGTCTACACGCTGCTGTTGCGGCTGCAGGTGCGCGTTAACCGTAATAACACGCTCATTTGGTGGTACGATTTGGAATAGGCTACCCCCAAACCTGTGCCAAAGGTGGCAGCGGCGCTCGGGCTACCCCCAAACCCGTGCCCCTAGGAAAAGACGTATATGATGCAACTCCCTCAAAACTGCATTGGGAAGCTAGTAACAAGGGCTATCTTTGGCTATCCAGAGCATTGCGTGGATGCAGTACGGGGTGGAAAGGGGCAGTGGTGTGTGTGTGTGGCAGGGGGGGGGGGGAACTGCCCACAAATGCGTGTCACCGAGGGCGCTGCGTGCTGGCGCCCCCCCCCAAACCCGTGCCTTTGGTGGGCCTAGAACAGCCGTTTTCCTCTAAACCCCCACATGGTCGCACCCCCAATTGAGCGTGTCACTACGGTAGAAAAAAAACTTTGCCTTAACCGCTGTCACCTTACTGTAACCTTACTGTCGCCGAGTGCAGGAGCCCCGCTCCCCGTCACCCCTGTCTGATGTGCGCGTGCGCCTTGCGGCCACAGACGTGCAGTCCCTGTACACTGCCATCCACTGTGCTGCCACAGTGCCGAGCGATGCCCCTGCCCCTGCCCCCTCCCCTCCCTCCCCTCACACCCACACACGGACACACACGCGCAGTCCCTGCCCCTGCCCCTGCCCCTGTACCCCCGCCCTCCCCTCACTCCCACCCACACACACCCACGCGCAGTCCCTGTCCCTGTCCATGATCGACCGATGCCACTGGCATCCACTGCCATCAACTGTGCCATCCACACCCGACCGATGCCCCACCCCCACCACACAAACACACACACGCGCGCAGTCCCTGTCCCTGTCCATGATCGATGCCGACCTCCTCAATGCGTCTGCGCTCGGGTCGACGGTCATGACCGCGACAGCGACAGCGGGAGCGCTCAGCCCGCCACAGTGATGTCAAGGCGAGACGTTGTCGCGGCCCGGTCGGTGCTTTGGGCCGTGGGAGTGGGCGGGGCGCGGCGCGTCGCGACCGCAGGGGCACTCAGCCCGCCGCACTGATTTCAAGGCGAGACGTTGCCGCGGCCCGGTCGGTGTTTTGGGTCGTGGGAGTGGGCAGGGCGCGGCGCGGCGCGGCGCGACCGCGGGGGTGCTCGGCCCATCGCAGTGACAATCGGCTGCTGTTGCTGCTGCTGGGGTCAGCTGCAGAGGCTTTCTCGGTGACACTCAGCTGCTGCTGCTGCTGCTGCTGCTGATGATGATATCAGCTGGAGCACCCCTGGCAGTGGCACTCGACTGCTGCTGCTGCTGCTGCGAGAATCAGTTGCAGAGGCTTTCGTGGTGACACCCAGCTGCTGCTGCTCCTGCTGCTGATGATGGTGATGATATCAGCTGGAGCGCCCCTCGCGGTGACTGCAACGGGTGCTGCTGGGATCAGCTGGAGCCCCACGACCACCACCACACACACACACACACCATGCGACTAGGAGATCGTTGACCACGGCGATGGTGGTAAGCCGGGGGCTCAGCCTGGGGGGCCAGCTGGGGGCTGAGCCTGCCGCAGTGATGTAACGGCGACAAGTTGTCGCGGCCTGATCGGTGGTTGGCCGTTGAAAGGGGGGGGGCAGGCACAGAGGGCTGGCAACGGACGGCTGGGCCGCACAACCACGACGTTCTTATAAGGGCCGTGGGCGCTCGCCCCTGCCCTTACTTGAGGGGGTGCTGCACGCTGCGCATCAGGGCATACCGGCAGCAGCGGCCGGCGGTGCTGGCGTGGTGGTGTCGGGGAGGGGGGGAGGGTCAGAGGCAGGCTTCGCACGCCGCTGCATCGAGCGCTGTGCTGCATGTGTGCTGTGCTTCGAGCGCTGTGCTGCATGTGTGTACACAGCGTGCTCACTACTGTGCGGTTATTGAGAGAGCCTGGCCTATTGACGACGTCTATTGCCTGTAAGGGTCATAAGTGTCCGATTGGTTTGGGTGGGTCAGGTGTGGCAGTCAGCGGGCAGCCGATGGGCCGCCTGGTGCTGTTGCATTGGCGCACGACGACGGAGCGGTCTCGGCTCCCCCGCAAGTGCACACTTTGCAAGGCCTCGGCCTCGCAAGTCTCGAAATCAGGGCTGGTGACACGCGTGGGTCGCCGAGCAGCGCGTCCAGCTGGCGCAGCGGCGTCCTAATAGTCCCAGCTGGCGCAACAGCGTTCCTTTAGGCGATGCCGCGCGCAGGCCACGCGGCCGTGCATTGCGCCCATGCGCCGGGTTGGTCTCGTGGCATGATGCGCGCGTGGTTCACAGCAGTCGAGTCAGTCTGCGATGCCGTCCTCTTGCATCTTCTTGATCTCATCCTCCTGCGAGTGTGTGCGAGTCGTAGTGTGCAGAAAAGGCCGGGGTTAAGGGTCAAGTTCGGGTTAAGGGTTAGTCTTAGGGTTCAGGGATCCCTAAACCCTTCAGCAAGGGCTCTGCCACGAGCAGTGGTGTGTTGACGGATGCCGTCCTCCTGCATCTTCTTGATCTCATCCTCCTGTGCGTGTGTGCATGCGTCGTAGCATGCAGACAAGGGTCAGTGATGATGCGTGCGACAACATGACCCCCCCCCAAACCTCCGTGATCATCTCTACAGGTCCCAGACCCCACCACACAAACATACAAACACGCACACATGCGCGCACATGCACCCCACCCCTCTGATCATCTCTACGCTCCCAGACACACATACAAACACGCACACATGCGCGCACATGCACCCCACCCCTGTGATCATCTTTACGCTCCCAGACCCCGCCAACTTGCACAAAAACGCACGAGCGCACGCACACACATTCCATTCCATTCCAGATCGTTACAAAGATAACAGCGATATCGTTTCAGAGGTCGGCGAAAGGGCGTCTGTCAATAGCGGGAGACCACTCGTCGCTATGAGGGGATATAATGCCACTCTGCTGCGGGGGGGCTGCCTCTGAGGCACTGCATCTAAGTACGCTGTGTTGTACGCTGACTAAACTGACTGTGATCACTCTCACTCTCTCTGAGGCTGTGTGGTGGTCGCAACCTCTATCCCGCCTTAATCAGATCGCCGCATATGGACTCCCACAGCTGTGGAAATCTCGCTAGGGTGAGCCATCCGGGTGGGACTCGGTTGTCGAGGATGCGCGTGAGCTCTGGGTACGCGGCGTACTTGGCTCGCTCTCGTTTGAACTGGTCAAAGCGATTCTTGACGGCGTCTCGAAACCGTTGGGATGTGAAAATGTCACCTGCATTTTGCCGGTACGACGTGATGGCCCCTCCCGCGTGGAGGCCATCCGCGTCCGGTCGACGGCACATGAAAAGTGCGGCGGTGGCTGGGAAGATGGGGTGTGGAGGGTGAAGGGGCTGGGGAGGGGGAGGGGAGGGGAAGATGGCGGGGCTGGGGTGGGGAGGGTGGAGGGGCTGAGGAGATGGAGAGGGGGGGAGGTGGCGGATGAGGGGACCGATGAACGCAGCTCGGTGTTTGTTGATGGTGTCGATGATGGGCGCTGTGGGTGGGTCCTTGGCGTGCATCTCGATGGTGGAGGTGTGAGGGGAGGAAGGGGAAAGGTTGTGGGGGATCCGCTTAAGGCGGCGTAGGAATCGGTTGTGAGTAACCTCGAGGCGGTGGATGTGGGCTTTGTTCAGTGTCCATGCTTGGCATCCATAAAGGAGTGCGGAAACAACATAGGCATCGTACAGACGGATCTTAGTAGAGTCAGAGATGACTTCAGGGGGGGCGTCCCAGAACCGTAGGGTAAGGCGTTTGTAGGCAAACCAGGCAGAGCCAATGCGGCGTGAGATCTCGGCATCGAGTATCCCGGCGTCTGAGTGGGAGACAGGGTGTGCATCGGAGGGGGAGGGGGCTGCGGGTGTGGAATAAATACTGCCGAGGTATTTGAACTTGTCTGTGGGGTGGACGAGGTGGGGGTTAGAGGAGGAAGTGGAAGGGATGGAGATCGGTGCTGGGGTGTCGGTGTGGGCAGACGGGTGACCCAGGGTTTGGTGCACGGTCTTGGCGTAGTTGATCTCGAGTGCGAGGTCGGAGCAGATGTGGTCAAGGCGGGCGAGCATGTCTTTGAGGGCATCGATGTCGAGTGCCATCAGAGCTATGTCATCCGCGTAGAGGAGGAGGGGGAGTAGGGTAGAGTCGAAACCGTGGCGTGGGAGGGGTGTGTGGAGAGTGCCGTTCACCACGTAGCCGATTTGGATGCCTGCGTTGGGGAGCTGGGCTATCAGGGATCGGATGACGGTGTCGATGAAGATGTTGAAGAGGAGGGGGGAGAGGGGCAGCCTTGCTTGACTCCAGCTTCGAGGGGAAAGGAGGCAGAGTAGGCGCCGCCTACACGGACTCTGGCGGTGGCACTAGAGTAGAGGCTCTCGAGGCGGGAGAGGAGGTCGGGGTGTACGCCTCGACGGAGGAGGGTGTGCCAGAGGGCGGTGTGGTTGACTCGGTCAAAAGCCTTGGAGAGGTCGACGTAAGCCACGTGAAGAGGGGCTTGGGCGCGGTGAGACTCCTCTTGGAGGCGGCGTAGGGTAAAGATGGGGGCGGTGGTGCCTCGGCCGGGCCGGAAGCCGAATTGGTAGGTGGAGAGGTAGTCATCCAGGTGTCGTCCGAGGCGGGTGAGGAGGACGTGGGTGTAGACTTTGCCCGGACGGGAAGGAGGGAGATGCCGCGGTAGGATTTGACGGCTGTGGTCGGGCCGGATGATGCGCCCTTGTAGAGGGGGCAGATGTCCGCCTGCTTCCACGCGGTAGGGATGGTTCTGGTGTTCCAACACGAGATGATGAGACGGTGGAGGGCTCCGGTGACAATGTCGCCGCCGTGCTTGATGAGCGGGGCGGTGATGTTGTCGTAACCGGGGGCGGAGTTTTTGAGGGTTTTGATCGCGGTCTCCACCTCGCCCCGTGAGGGTGGAGGCATCAACAGCAGGGGAGGCGGGGAGGGGGCATGGGCCAGGTGTGAGTCCAGCGTGGCAAGGCATACGGTTGAGGTGAGGTCGTGGAGTTGTTTGAAGTGTTCTCCAAACGCGTCGGCCACGGCTTGAACGTCGAAGCACAAGTGGTCGCCAGAGCGGACGGCGGGGGCGGAGGCGGCGTGGGGGCGGTCGACGAGGCGGGACAGTGTGCGGTGGGCGGTGTGGGGTTTGTTGTTGTCGAAATCGTTCTGCACGTGCTTGGCGGCGGCGATCCAGTGGGAGTCGGAGTCGTCACGGATGGAGGATTTGAGGTCGGACTCCACGCACACACACACACACACACACACACACAAAAGTACACAGGTTCAATACGCCAACATGCGTGTCTCAGACTGTACACTCGACCACAGAAAACACACACACACACACACACACACACACACACACACGCACGCGCCTGCATGATCTCCAGGATCGCGTGCTGCGTGCGCCGCTCCAGCTTCTCCAACACACACACACACACACACACACACACACACACACGCACGCGCCTGCATGATCTCCAGAATCGTGCGCTGCGTGCGCCGCTCCAGCTTCTCCAACACACACACACACACACACACACACGCACGCGCCTGCATGATCTCCAGGATCGCGCGCTGCGTGTGCCGCTCCAGCTTCTCCAACACGCACACACACACACACGCACGCGCCTGCATGATCTACAGGATCACGCGCTGCGTGCGCCGCTCCAGCTTCTCTAACACACACACACACACACACACGCACGCGCCTGCATGATCTCCAGGATCGCGCGCTGCGTGTGCCGCTCCAGCTTCTCCAACACACACACACAAACGCACGCGCCTGCATGATCTCCAGGATCGCGCGCTGCGTGCGCCGCTCCAGCTTCTCCAACACACACACACACACACACACACACACACACACACGCACGCGCCTGCATGATCTCCAGGATCGCGCGCTGCGTGCGCCGCTCCAGCTTCTCCAACACACACACACACACACACGCACGCGCCTGCACACACTCCAGGATCGCGCGCTGCGTGCGCCGCTCCAGCTTCTCCAACACACACACACACACACATACACACACGCACACACACACCATCACACGATCCAGCCCTGCATGTCTCCAGGATCGCGCGCTTGCCGTGTGCCGCTCCAGCTTCTTCCACACACAGCACACACACACACACACACCACACGCACGCGCCTGCATGAGTCTCCAGGAACCGCGCACTGCGTGCGCGCCTCCAGCTTCTCCAACACACACAACACCACACAACGCACGCGCCTGCATTTGATCTCCACTGGATTGGCGCTGCGTGCGCCGCTCCAGTTCTCAACACACACACACACCACACTACACACACGAGCAGTACAGCACACCACACACGCACGTGCCTGGATGACTCCGAGATTTCGCGCGCTGCGTGCGCCGCTCCAGCTTCTCCAACACACACACACACACACACACACACGCGCGCACACACACGCATGCACGCGCCTGCATGATCTCCAGGTTTGCGCGCTGCGTGCGCTGCTCCAGCTTCTCCAACACACACACACACACACACGGCCTGTGCTGAATTACGGGTGTGAGGTGTGGGGCCCTGCGATGATGGCGGATGCTGGGGGGGGCGTGTTTGCCGGGGCGGGCGGACGGTGGGAGAGAGGCAGGAGTGGGAGGGGCGCCAAGGCCGCACGCGACGGATGGCACACCCTGGAGGAAGTGCTTCTGCAATTTACCCGTGTGTCCCTAGGAGTCCGCAGCAACGGGCAGCAACTGGGGATTTTGGCGCGGGAGGCGGGGTGGCGGCCGCTGGCGGCAGGTTGGCTGCGCCTGGCGACGCGCTTTTGGGATAAGGCGCGGGGGCGGCCTGACGGTGACCTGCTTAAAGATGCGATGCGGGAGAGCTGGGGGCTGGCGGAAGCGGGGGGGACGTGCTGGGCGGCACGCTTGCAGGTATGCCTCGGATCTGTGGGGCACACCCTGGCGTGGGACCAGGAGGGACCGGTACGCATCACCAACCTGCTGGACGTGGCGACCGCGGCGTGGCTGGCCGCCGCGACAAGCACACCGGCGCTGCCGAGCGGCACTACCGTGTGAGATGTACCTGAGGAGTGGTCGCGCGGCTTTAAGATGCTGACCTACATGCGGTGGATGACGGGTAGCGACAGCGAGCCGCCGGCCCTGTTGAGCTCAGGGCTGAACAGTGCTGCCCGGGTCACGGCTCTAGCTAGGTTCAGGATGGGGCTCCATGAGCTGCAGATAGAGCGGGGGCGCTATGCCGTGGCGGGACAGAGGCAGCGACGCAGCCAGCGGGCGTGCTGCCTATGCGGTGGGCTAGAGGATGAGGCACACATGGTATTTGAGTGCCCTGCCTATGAAGAGGCACGGGTGCAGGCCCACAGCCTGTTTCGGTCCATCCCTCGCCCCGAGGAGGCCGATTTAGATGAGCGGATGCGGGAGTTTATGAATCCTCAGCCAGGCCAGGAGAACCCCAGGTTCTGGCACGAGTTGGCTGACTTCCTTGTCGCCTGTTTTGAGACACGCACCGCGTGCACAGCAATCATGATGGCAGATGGCATGCTAGGGGTCTAATTTAGACAGCTACCGGCCTCTTTCCTAGGGTTAAATGCGCCATCAAAGGCGTCCGACGGACTGTAAAATCGACCACACACACGCACGCGCCTGCATGATCTCCAGGATCGCGAGCTGCGTGCGCCGCTCCAGCTTTTCCAACACACACACACACACACACACACACGAACACGCACACACACACACGCACGCGCCTGCATGATCTCCAGGATTGCGCGCTGCGTGCGCCGCTCCAGCTTCTCTAGCTTCTTCTCCACGTCGCGCTTGAGGTCCCAGTTGGCTTTCTTGGGCGCGACGTTGACCAGCACGTCCTGTGTGTGTGTGTGCTTGTGTGGTCGATCTTACATTCCGTCGGACGCCATTGATGGCGCATTAGACCCACCCCACCCCACCCCACCCCTGTGTGTGTGTGTTTGTGTGTGTTTGTGAGTGTGAGTGTGTGTGTGTATGTGTGTGTGTGTGACGGTGATCGCTCATGCGCGGCACTGGAGCGCCGCTGACCAGCACGTCCTCTGTGTGTGTGTGTGTGCGTTTGTGTGTGTGTGTCAGGGGTTTCCTTCCCGATCGGGAAACGAAAAAAAGCGTGTCCGAAGGGCGCGTCCCCGATGGTTTGGGGGAGGGTGCGTTCGGGAAAACCGACGTGCGGAGGCGATTTTTTCGGGGCAAGTGTAAAAATCGTCGATTTTTGCACTTTGCGAAGCGATTCTTCGGGCTGCAGCCCAAAATCCCGACGAAACCGGGAACCCCTCTTCGGGAAAAACGAAAGGCTGACTGACCTCAAGGAAACCCCTGGTGTGTGTGTGTGTGTGTGGGTGATCGCTCATGCGCGGCACTGGAGTGACGTTGACCAGCACGTCCTGGGTGTGTGCGTGTGTGCGTGTGTGTGTGTGTGTGTGTGTGTGTGTCGGTGATCGCTCATGCGCGGCACTGGAGCGACGCTGACCAGCACGTTCTGTGTGTGTGTGTTTGTTTGTGTTTGTTTGTGTGTGTTTGTGTGTGTGCGTGTGCGAGTGTGTGATCGCTCATGCGCGGCACTGGAGCGACACTGACCAACACGTCCTCTGTGTGTGCGTGTGTGTGTGTGTGTGTGTGTGTGTGTGTGTGTCGGTGATCGCTCATGCGCGGCACAGGAGCGACGCTGACCAGCACATCCTATGTGTGTGTGTGTGTGCGTGTGTGTGTGGCGGTGATCGCTCATGCACGGCACTGGCGCGACGTTGACCAGCACGACCTGTGTGTGTGTGTGTGTATGTGTGTGTGTGTGTCGGTGATCGCTCATGCGCGGCACTGGAGCGACGCTGACCAGCACGACCTGCTTGTGCTAGTGCGTTAGATGTGTGTGTGTGTGTGTGTGTGTGTGTGTGCACGGATGGACCGGTGCATGCGGCATGAGCAGGCGAGCAGGCGAGTGGGTATGCAAACCCGGATGCATGATACATGAGCGCGGCCACGTGCGAGTCGAACGAGTCCCCGCACGCACACCTCCTGCGTTGCCTCCTCAACCTTGGCCGCCTCCACCGTCGGCTCGACGAACTTGGGCGGTTGGGCGGCTGCGACCTGAGGCAGGAGCAGCCATGATGGTATGAGTGTACTGCCAGTTGCCATGCATGCACGCCCATGGAGCCCATGCATGCACGCGCATGGAGCCCATGCGCCTCTCCCTCTTCCCAGCGAGCCGTCCCACTCACCTTCTCATGCTCGATGTGCTTCTGGTCGCGCACCGCGTAGTTGCGGAACTTGAGAACGGGCGCGGCGGCTGGATCCTCCTCTGGTGCTGGGCCTGCCTCCTCGTCCCCCCGCTCAGACAGAGCCGCTGCCTCCTTCAAAGCCTTCAACCGGGCCCGTCGCTCCGCCGGGTCCTCCATCGGGAATGGACGAGGATCGTGTGTGGAATGTTATTCACCTGGTGTGGACCTAGAAGCCTCGTGCGAGGAGAACGCTTGAGGCTGCATGTTGCCCTTTTTAACAAACCACTCTGTACTGAAGTAGTGCTGCTTTTGACACCAACATCAGGCGTGCACGGGACTCCGCACGCACGGCAACACTGCCTGGACACCGTGTCCAGGACAACGATCTGCGCTCTGTGCTCCAATCGCACCGCCACTAGCCTTGCGCACAACTTATTAGTGCGGACGAGATCGGGATGCGAGTAAGTGGAGATCCCATGCATGCCGGGAGCAGCGTGGAGCGCACCAAGTCTCCCTCCACCACCACGCGTCTGCTGCTCCTGCTGCTACTCCTGGTTGCCTCACTTCAGAAGGCTGCAGAGGCCCGGGGGGTCCGCATCCAGAAGTACTACGACGTTCTGGGTGGGTTCATGGGTGTGCTTTGCTGCATGCTTGCGTGCGCAATCATAGTTTAAACCACCGCCGCACACACACAAAACACCCCGGAGCACATTATTTGTGCTAACAAAAACATGCCAGAGCAGCGCATCCGTGCCTGCCACACACACAGTGGATATGTAACACTACTCTCTCTCACACACACACACACCCGCCCGCCCGCCCGCCGCCCGCCGCCCGCGCCCGCCCCACCCACCCCCACCACACACACACACACACACACACACACACACACACACACACATGATTCAACCCAACCGCTGTGTCCCACAGGTATCGCGCCTGACGCGACGGAGGCCCAGATAAAGAAGGCTTACAGAAAGCAGGCGCTGTAAGTGTCGGTTGGATGGGCTCCGCCTCCTGGTCACTGGGCTCGCGTGTGGACCAAACAACACACACACACCACACACACACACACACAGACGCACACAGACGCACACGCACGCCCCCCGCCCCCACCCACCTAACCAAATGCAGCAAGTTCCACCCCGACACCCCGACCGCAACCCAGGGGACAAGAAGAGGAAGGCCGAGCAGAAGATTCTCGCACTCGCACTCACACACACTCACACACACACACACACACACACACGCCCCCCCCTCCCGAATGCAGCAAGTACCACCCCGATCGAAACCCCGGAGACAAGAAGAAGAAGGCCGAGCAGAAGTTTGCCGACGTTGCTCAGGTGCGTTTGCAGTTGGGCATGCAATGCGATGCAATGCGATGCAATGCGATGCAATGCGATGCAATGCGATGCAATGCGATGCAATTGCAATGCGATGCAATGCAATGCAAATGAAATGCAAATGCAAATGCAATGCAATGCAATGCAATGCAATGCAATGCAATGCAATGCAACAAGTAACAAGTAACAAGTAACACAGGGTTTCCAGCTAAGCAGGCTACTCTTCTACTCGAGACACCCGCCAATACTCCAGCACACTTAAGTACTAGAGTACCATGCAATGCAATGCATGCAATCCAGTCACGGTCTCCAGCACACTGGCTGCGTCCGTCATAACCTCGTAATGCAACCGCCACCACTGCTGCCAGGCGTACGAGACGCTGTCCGATCCCGAGAAGCGACAGATCTACGACGCGCACGGCGAGGAGGGGTTGAAGGCGGGCGGCGGGGGCGGGCCAGGTGGGTTGGGTGGGGTGGGGTGGGCTGTGTGGGTGGTGGTGGGGGGGGGCCTGGGCTGTCTGATTC
>VFSX01000014.1:243602-256102 GCA_016618255.1 Chlamydomonas sp. UWO 241
GGGCGACTATGTCGCTTGCCTCGAAGAAAACGTTCGCTCGAGGGGGCGCGACGAGCTGTGAGCAGCACAGATAAACAACATCATAGATTAAAAACAATTGCACGGATAGGCCACAGGGGCAGGCAGGACTAAGGCTTGAGTCGCGGGAGCGAGAGTGTTTCGTTCGTGGCTGTGCCTCTTCCAGTGTGGGACGCGTCTTGTTTGCAAGACCCCCCCCCCCTCCAGCCCATCGGATTGGTGAGCATGGGCACCTGTGATGGTACAGCACGTTGACTACCCACTGCGTCCTCTCAAAAGCGCCCCACACTCAGCAAAAGCGCGCCACACTTTTGGCGTTCGTTGCCATCCAATCCGTTGCAACACCCCACTTCTACTCCTAGCGCAACATGTTGCTGTCTCCGCTCACCCGGGGCGCTATGACGCCTGCCATCGCGCGGAGGACGTGTGTCGCTCCGCGTTGCGGCCCACTGCGCAGCACCACCACATCAGCACACCACGCGCCGCCTGCCCCTTCCGCTGCCCTCCTCAGCCGCTCGGGTGTGCGTGCGACGATGCCCAGCAGGCGTACTGCAGTACGCGCCAGCGCCATCTTCGGGAAGCTCTTCCGGTCCGACCCTGCTGAGAAGACTCGCAAAATTTACCAGAATCGCGTGGACGCCATCAGCGCGCTGGAGCCCAAGATGAAGGCCCTGTCCGATGAGCAGCTGCGCGCTAAGACGGCAGAGTTCAAGGCGCGGGTGGCCAAGGGCGAGAGCCTGGAGAGCATCCTGCCAGAGGCGTTCGCGGTGAGCTTGCATGGGACGCATGGCGGCCACGCGCATGCATGGCGATGTGCACAACCCCACGCACAACCCCCACCTGCACAGCACCCCCCTGTGCATCACTGCTGGTAGTACCACGGCCTACTGCACCAACAACTGCAGGCGTGCTCCTGCCGTGCCGTGCTTGTACAGCTCAGCGAGCTTCTTCCTCCTCACGCCAGGAAATTGCACCCATTCACTCTGCTGTCCCCCTGCCTACCCACTCACCATCCACACTGCTGCTACACCTACCTTTTCAGCGAACGCATGCAGCAAACACATGCAGCCCGCAGCACACGTACGCACACCCAGGCTAGGCTGTGCTGCCCACGCACCAACACTGCGTCTGATGCTGCCGATGCTATTGCTGCAACAGGTCGTGCGTGAGGGCTCCAAGCGCGTGCTGGGTCTGCGTCCGTTTGACACCCAGCTCATCGGTGGCGTTATCCTGCACGAGGGGCAGATCGCGGAGATGCGCACGGGAGAGGGCAAGACGCTCGTGGCGGTGCGTGTGTGTGTGTGTGCGCGCGCGTGTGTGTGCAGTGCAGTGTTGTGCAGTGCAGTGTCGGGGGAGTGCTGTGCTCACACGCGGCAGTGACTCCCGCCTCCCCTTCGACGCGCCGACTGTGCTGAGCCATGTGCCGCACTGTATGTTGTTGGCTGTGCTGTGTGCTGAGTGCTGTGTGCTGTGTGCTGTGTGTCGTGTGCTGTGTGTCATGTGTGCTGTGTGCTGCATGCTGTGCGCTGCGTGCTGTGTGCTGTGTTCTGTGTGCAGTGTGCTTTGTGCTTTGTGCTGTGCGCTGCGTGCTACGTGCTGTGTGCTGCGCGCTGTGTGCTGTGTGCTGTGTGGTGCATGCTGCGTGCTGCATACTGCATGCTGCATGCTGTGTGTTGTCTGCTGCGTGCTGCGGTACACACTCTCGTCCCCCTCCCCGCGTACCTCCCCGCGTACGTCATCGCGCTGACTGTGCTCTGCTGCGCCGTGCTCTCGTCCACAGGTTCTCCCCGCCTACCTCAATGCACTGACCGGAAAGGGCGTGCACGTGGTCACCGTCAACGACTACCTCGCGCGCCGCGACTCCGAGTCGGTTGGCCAGGTGTGTGTGCGCATGCGGCAGCTCTGATGCTGCAGCTCTGGATTTCAGGATCTGACACTGGTGCCGCTTCCTCAGGCTTCCGGTGGCTCCTGGGCCTCATCCAGCTGCTGTAGCTAGGCTCGATCCTTGGCTCGATCCCACCGTTTGATCACATATCAGATGCTGACCCCCCTCCACCTCCACCCACCTGACACACAGGTCCACAAGTTCCTCGGATTGACTGTCGGCCTCATCCAGCAGGTAGGGAGGGGTGTGTGTGTGCACGGGAGGGTGTGTGGGGGGAGTGGGTGAGTGTTGACTGGAGGGTGCACCGAAGGGTGCGCAAATGTGTGTGGGTTGTGTGGAAGTGTGTGAATGAGTGCTGACTGCGTGGTTGCAGAGGCAGAGGCAGCTCCATCACAGCAGCCATCAGCGCAGCCATCACAGAGCTGCCATCAGAGCAGCCACCAGAGCAGCCATCAGAGCAGCCACCAGAGCAGCCATTAGAGATGCCATCAGAGCGGCCATCAGAGCAGCCATCAGAGCGGCCACCAAGAGCGGCCATCAGAGCAGCCATCAGAGCGGCCATCAAGAGGTGCAGGCAGCAGCTGCCATCAGAGATCCACCAGAGCTGCCACCAGAGCAGCCATCAGAGCTGCCATCAGAGCGGCCATCAGAGCGGCCATCAGAGATGCCATCAGAGCGGCCATCAGAGCGGCCATCAGAGCGGCCATCAGAGCGGCCATCAGAGCAGCCATCAGAGCGGCCATCAGAGCAGCCACCAGAGCAGCCATCAGAGCAGCCAGTAGAGCTGCCATCAGAGCAGCCATCAGAGCAGCCATCAGAGCTGGTGAATGCTCTGAAAAGCATTAACCAGAGCATTCACCAGAGCAGCCATCAGAGCGGCCATCAGAGCTGCCATCAGAGCAGCCATCAGAGCTGCCATCAGAGCAGCCATCAGAGCAGCCATCAGAGCATTCACCAGAGCAGCCATCAGAGCAGCCATCAGAGATGCTGCCTGCACCGCACGCTGCCGCCACCGCACGCCGCCGCCACCGCACGCCGCAGTCAGAGCAGACAGCAGACAACTGACAGCAGGCACAGCTGCAGCAAGGGGGCACACGTACGTGCATGGTGATTGCGTGGGCACATCGGCACCCACTTCCAACCTTCCCCCCCCCCACACACACGCGTAGGAGCTCAAGCCCGACCAGCTTCACACCACTCTGCTATTTTTCGTTGTCTCCACAAAAACACATGCTTTCGTTCCCTGTCATTTCACAACATTCCTCTCACTCTCCTCCCCGCACACTCGCACGCAGGAGCTCACGCCCGACCAGCGCCGCCTGTCCTACGCGTGCGACGTCAGCTACGTCACAAACTCGGAGCTGGGCTTCGACTACCTCAGGGACAACCTCGCGGCGGGCGCGGCGGAGCTCGTGCTCCGCGCCGACACGCCGTTCAACTTCTGCATTATCGACGAGGTGGGGTTTGGGGGCAGGTTCGGGGTTCAGTTGTTTTAGTAGGGTTTGAGGCTTGTTGGGTTTGATTGCGCAAGGGGCATTTTTCGTTTGGTTTGGGAGAATCCGCGTGAGGAACAAACCCCGCGGCGGGCGCGCGGCGGAGCTCGTGCTCCGCGCCGACACGCCGTTCATCTTCTGCATCATCGACGAGGTGGATTTTTGGGGTGCAGTAGTAGGGGGTTAGAAGGTTAAGGGGTTTGATTGCGTGAGGAAAAGTTTGCGTATGGGACAATCCGTGTGAGGGACAACAACCTCGCGGCGGGCGCGCGGCGGAGCTCGTGCTTCGCGCCGACACGCCGTTCTACTTCTGAATTATCGACGAGTTGGGAACCGCATCTAGGGAGAAAGAGGTCGCACAGAGAAGAACCACAAAGGGCAATCTACAAGCAGACAGGCTCTAGGAATCCGTGTCATCAGGTGACCTGCATTATAATACATCATTGACGGTCCGAACTTCACGGGTGTCTGCTTCTGGAACTCCCTACGTCCATATGCACAATCACACGACACTCACGCACGATGCACGCACTCACACGCGCACAGAGATACATATATATATATATATATATATGTATAGAAAGAGAGAGCGCTTCAGCAAAAAAAACAGCAGAACTCACACACACACACACACACATGCACACGCACACATGTGCCCCCTCCCCACACACGCATGCAGGTCGACTCCATCCTCATCGACGAGGCACGCACGCCGCTCATCATCTCCGGGCCAGCGGACAAGCCGTCCGACAAGTGCGTTTTTTTATGTGGTTGGGAGCGGGTAGAGGGCAAGGTTGCACACTGAGTGCACTAGCTAGCTAGACTGTGGGCACCAAACTCGTTCCAAAGCCTTGCCACGCCGCTCATCATCTCCGGGCCAATGGACAAGCCGTCCGAAAAGTGCGTGGGGGTTATTGGGTTGTTCGTTTTGTTAGCATGCGGCCACACTGAGTGACTGATCTCGCTCGCGCAAGTTTGGTTTCACATAGTCTAAACCCTAAACCAGACCCTGTTTGTCGTGCACGTGCTTGCAGGTACATCAAGGCCGCCAATATTGCGGGCGCCCGCAGCAAGGACCTGCCCTTTATCTCTCCCCCAAACACACACACACACACACTCGCACACACACACACACACACGCAATGCACCTCTTGCCCAATTCAAGTATTCAAATGTTTGCAGGTACATCAAGGCCGCCAAGATCGCAGACGCCCTCAGCAAGGACATTCACTCCCTCCCCCACATAAAACACACACGCACACACACACCTCCTGCCCACCTCCTGCCCGTTTCGAATGTTTGCAGGTACATCAAGGCCGCTAAGATCCCCGACGCTCTGAGCAAGGACCTGCACTACACGGTCAACGGGAGGCGCACACACACACCCTCCTGCATGCCGCACTCTTCAGGGTTTGGAATTAAGCAGGCCAAGCCCTAAAGTGTATCCTGATTATTGGCTCATTGTTGTGCTTGTATCTGTGCAGGTACATCAAGGCCGCCAAGATCGCCGACGCTCTGAGCAAGGACCTGCACTGCACGGTCGACGACAGGCACACACACGCACCCTCCTGCATGCCGCACTCTGTAGGGTTTGGGTTTAAGCAGGCCAAGCCCTACTAAACTGCGTCCTGATTGTTGGCTCATTGTTGGTTGTGCTTGTATCTGTGCAGGTACATCAAGGCCGCCAAAATTGCTGACGCGCTGAGCAAGGACCTGCACTACACGGTCGACGAGAAGCAGAAGAGCATCGTGCTCACGGAGGACGGGTACGAGGCCGTTGAGGACGTGCTGCAGGTGGGTGTGGAGTCCACACATGTGTGGAGGGTGTGGACCAGTTGGGAGTTTTGGGGTGTATTCCCACTCACGACCTAGAAGGTCTTTCTAGCCTAGAAGAAGGGTGGGGAGAGACTTTGACTGGAGTGTCCTCGACGCATGAGACGCTAGCGACCACGACTGGACGTCCGCTGTGACTAGAAGAAAAAACACTTCTTCTAGATAAGCTGGGGGGTCGCTCGGGGGCCTTCTAGCGCGATTAGAAAACCTAGAGGATTTCTAGAAAACTTCTAAGATTCCGAGTGGGAACACGCCCTTGTTTTTGGGTGGGTGTGAACGAGCATTGTGCTCACGGAGGACGGGTACGCGGCGGTGGTTGACGTGCTGCATGTGGCAAAGCGATCAATGCAGTGGCTAGGCCATGTGATGCGCATGCCGGCTTCTCGTCTTCCTCG
The DNA here is from genome assembly GCA_016618255.1 of Chlamydomonas sp. UWO 241. Classification (NCBI taxonomy): domain Eukaryota; kingdom Viridiplantae; phylum Chlorophyta; class Chlorophyceae; order Chlamydomonadales; family Chlamydomonadaceae; genus Chlamydomonas; species Chlamydomonas priscui. The sequence goes on from VFSX01000014.1 coordinate 249,227, forward strand.
AACGACTTTTGACTGCACAATGGATGTGGCTCGGCAGCAAGGCCGGCCTCCAGCCTCCTCCCGACACTATTTTCTTAAGCTACTGATTCAGCAGCTAGGCGAAACTAGTGGCACTCGTTCTGATTGGAAGACTTTTTTGGACACGGCGTTTGAGCGTGCTCAAGATAGGGTTGGGTGGAGAGCGGTCAAGTAGATTGGCAAGCGCCACTTGACCCCCTATTTCCTGGAAGCAGTTAGGACCTTTTTTGGAGGCGTCGCACAATAGCTCTCCTTTTTGCTCTGGGACTACACGTTGGCAGGCAGCCGGCTGGTGGCTACCGCCCCTCACAAGTAATTGTTAGGGCCAGAACTGGAGTTGGGTCTAGGCGGTGGTACTAGGACTAGAGGTAGTCTTTGCTGGAAAGCCGATGTAACTGTAACTGTATGTGTGGATTGGGTATGGACTCTCTGGCTAGCGGCTGGTGCCAGGCGCGCACACGCACACACACACACTCACTCTCTCTCTCTCTCTCTTGCATGCAGGTGTCGGACCTGTACGACCCCCGCACCCAGTGGGCCGGCTTCATCATTAACGCCATCAAGGCAAAGGAGCTGCAGGTGTGCGCGTGGGGTGTTGATGATTGGTGAGGGTGAAAGGTGAAAGATGGAGATAATGATGCTGGGTGAGGGGTGAGGGGTGAGGGGTGAGGGGTGGGGGTGGGAATGGTGATGGTGGGGGGTGTGGGGGTAAGGGTGGTGGTTGAGAGTTTTTTTGGGGTCGAGGGTGAAGAAGAGGACGCGCCTGGAGGACCCCAGGGCGTGAGTTAAGGCCTAGACTTCTCGTCAAGGGGAGCTCTTCTCGGAGAACCCGCAAGGCCACGCAGCGCGCCAGCCTACCAGGTTAGAGAGGAGCAAGGATGAGAGGGATGATCTTAGCCTGTGTGATGCTACTCATGGTGTTTTAGACTGTGTCGGCGCAGGGCCCGACACCTGACTGAAACCCGCAGGGGGTAGTCATCTAGGGGTTGGTTACAGAGAGACCAGGAGGTCTCTCTGTTTACCCCGGACATAGTCAGTGTGTGTGTGTGTGGAGATAACTAGCAGACTACCATAGCTGGAAGTCTCCTAACCCAGCGCTTTATATGAGGGCCAACATTTCAGGCTAGCGCCATTCCCAGCCAAAGGCTGGGGATATGGCGAGCAGAGACTTACAGGGATGGCGTTTCGCCATCCCCGGGCTAACTGGCTGGCTACCTGGTCCGCTGCAGCGTGCAGGTACACCCCCACAGCGCGCGCGCGTGGGGAAGCGAACACAGGCTGGGGGTGATCATGGCACTCGTTATGACCGTGCCGGAGGGCTCAGGCGCATGGCTACGTATGATCACGTGCGCTGCAGATCAAGGAGTTTCAGGACATCGTCAAGAGCGGCGCGGCTGGCGCGGCAATCATTTTGACGTGTTCAGTGGGCTTCGGAGGATGCTGGAATGCTGAGCAACTGACACTGCAACTGACACTGTAACTGGCACTGTAACTGACGCTGTAACTGACATCGTGTGACGCGCAGATCAAGGAGGTGCAGTACATCGTCAAGAACGGCGAGGTCATCATCGTGGACGAGTTCAGTGGGCGCTCGATGCCGGGCCGCCGCTGGTCCGACGGGCTGCACCAGGTGCGGTCTGGATGGCGTGGATAACTTGTAATCTGTGCATGTCAGAGCTTGGTAGCAGTCACAGACAGTAAGAGAGAGAGAGAGAGGGAGAGAGTTGATCCGTGTGTGCAATGGCTTGGTAGCAGCCACAGCGAGAAAGAAACGGGCTACGCCAGGTGAGTTGTGGATGGCGTGGAATAATACGCCTGTAATACGCCTACTACTCTGTGTGTGCCAGGGCTTGGCAGCAGCCACAGAGAGAGAGTTTGTCTGTGTGTCAAGGGCTTGGTAGCAGCCATTGAGAGAGAGAGAGTGACGGGCTGCACCAGGTGTGCATGGATGGCGATCTAAGGAGGGGTCCAGTGAGGATGGCGGCCACGCCGTGTCCTTTATCCGTGTGTCAGGGCAGCCACAGAGAGGGAGAGAGATGTCGAGAGAGAGGGAAAGAGATGTCGAGAGAGGGAGAGAGAGAGGTCAAGAGAGAGGGAGAGAGGTGCCGAGAGAGAGGAAGAGAGAGAGAGAGAGAGGGGGAGAGAGGGAGAGAGAGATGCCGAGAGAGAGGGAGAGAGATGTCGTGAGAGAGGGAGAGAGATGTCTAGAGAGAGGGAGAGATTTAAAGAGGGCGAGGTATTCGTTGCAGTTATCACCGCACGGTCAACCTGGACACCCACACACCCACACACCCACTAAGCGCTGTACCTCCCTCCCTCGTTGAGCGCAGGCTGTTGAGGCCAAGGAGGGGATTGAGATCCAGCAGGAGTCGATCACGCTGGCGAGCGTGTCGTACCAGGCGTTCTTCAGGTGTGGTAGAAGTGTGGATCCATTTATTGATTTCTTAAGTTGTCAAAAACACGTATTTTTTCCAAGTCAATAAGTCAGATGTGTTCGTTTTCCCTACAACCCGCTCACTCCCCCTCTCTTCTCTCACATATTGTCCCAGGTCCTACCCCAAGCTCTCTGGCATGACCGGAACAGCGCTCACCGAGGTCTCTGAGTTCGACTCGATCTACAAGCTGCCTGTCGCGGTCGTGCCGACCAACCGCCCGGTCAACCGGACGGACAACCCCGATGTGGTGTACAAGACCGAGGCGTTCAAGTGGCGCGCGACGGTGGAGGAGATCCAGGTGTGTGTGTGTGTGTGCGTCGTTTACTACCTGCCATTTTTTGTTTTTTCAAATGTTTTTTAAGGCTTCAGGACAGCGAACCTGTTGCGCCGTCGTCCCGATCAACCGCCCGGTCAACCGGACGTACAACCCCGACGTGGTGTACAAGACCGAGGCGTTCAAGTGGCGCGCGACGGGTGGAGGCGATCCAGGTGCCGTGCCCACTTTGGGTCTACCGCCAGGCCGACTTGAACGCACATACGCATACACACACACACACACACACACACACACACGCACGCACGCACGCACGCACGCACGCACGCACGCACACACACACACAACATGCATATGCACGCATACGCAGCGTATGCACGCGACCGGCCGGCCCATCCTCGTCGGTACCACGTCTGTCGACAAGAGCGAGGTGTGAGAACAATCGTGTGTGTGTTGGGGGCGGGGGGCGTGGCAGCGTGTGTGTTTGTGTGTTTGTGTGTGTGTGTGTGTGCACATGTACGATACTGTTGCGTTTGCGTGTGTGGTGCCTCTTGATGTGTATCGACATGACACGCGTGTGCGCGTGTGTGTGTGGTGTGTGTGTGGTGTGTGTGTGTGTGTGTGTGTGCGTGTGGTGGCCAACCGACTGTTCGGTTGTGTGTGTGTATGTGTGTGGCCACATTTCGACCGACATGCATTGACGTGACACCCCTGCTTCTGCCACGCAGGTCCTGAGCGCGATGCTTGCTGAGCGTGGCATCAAGTTCCAGACGCTGAACGCGAAGCCGGAGAACGTCGAGAGGGAGAGCGAGATCGTCGCGCAGTCGGGGCGCAAGGTATGTGTCTTTGCATCAGCGTTTTTCTTTCTCATACGCAGATTTGAGATGGATTGTATTCTACAGTCACGGGTGACCACGGAGAACGTGGAGAGGGAGAGCGAGATCGGGGCGCAGTCGGGGCGCAGGGTAAGGGTGTGTGCGTGTGCGTGCATGCACGCGTGCTTGTGGGTGTGCGTGTGTGTGCAACAGGCGTGTGTGTGTGCACGCTCGTTCCTCTCCCAACGCAGGGTCCTGTCACCGTCTCCACTAACATGGCCGGGCGAGATACAAACATCCTGCTCGGAGGCAACGCCCATCATCCGCCCGTACCTACTCTACGCACACCACGCCCCTTCCCCTTCCTCCCTCCATCGACACAGGCGCCCCTTGTCTGGCCGTATTCTCTGCCCAGCCACTTTCCCTTCTCAATCCACACAACGCGCCGTCACCGTCTCCACCGCCATGGCCAGGCGCAAAACAGACACACCCCTCCTCGGGTGGCAACGCCCACCATCCACCCGCACTCACCCTACACACGCTACTTAAAAGCCCCCTCCCCCCCCCTTCCCTTTCCTCTCCCAATCAACGCAGGGCGCTGTCACCATCTCCACCAACATGGCCGGGCGCGGCTCGGACATTATCCTAGGGGGCACCTGCATCCACAGACACCCGCGTCCACAGACACTCACCCTACACACACTACTTAGCCCCCTTACCCCCCCCTTCCCTTTCCTCTCCCAATCCACACAGGGCGCCGTCACCATCTCCACCAACATGGCCGGGCGCGGCTCGGACATTATCCTGGGGGCACCCGCATCCACAGACACCCGCGTCCACAGACACTCACCCTACACACACTACTTAGCCCCCTTCCCCCCCCTCCCTTTCCTCTCCCAATCAACGCAGGGCGCCGTCACCATCTCCACCAACATGGCCGGGCGCGGCTCGGACATTATCCTAAGGGGCACCCGCATCCACAGACACCCGCGTCCACAGACACTCACCCTACACACACTACTTAGCCCCCTTCCCCCCCCTCTCCCTTTCCTCTCCCAATCCAGACACGGCGCCGTCACCATCTCCACCAACATGGCCGGGCGCGGCTCGGACATTATCCTAGGGGGCACCCGCATCCACAGACACCCGCGTGCACCGACACTCACCCTGCACACACTTCGTCCCTCCCCTTCCCTTTCCTCTCCTCGTAGGGCGCCGTCACCATCTCCACCAACATGGCCGGGCGCGGCATGGACATCCTGCTCGGGGGCAACGCCCACTATCCACCCTTGCTCACAGCGTACACACCCTACACACACTACGCCCCTCCCCTTCCCTAGGGCGCCGTCACCATCTCCACCAACATGGCCGGGCGCGCGGCGAAGGCATCCCTTTTTGTCTGCCTGTATTCTCTGCTGAGCCCCCCTTTCCTCTCCCAATCAACTCAGGGAGCTGTCACCATCTCCACCAACATGGCCGGGCGCGGCACGGACATCCTGCTCGGGGGCAACCCCGACTACATGGCGCGCCTGAAGCTGCGCGAAATGCTGCTGCCTCTGGTGGTCAGCCAGGCGGAGGATGAGACACAGGTGACACGCACACACACACACACACACACAAACACACGCACTTGCACACATGGGAGACCGCACACAGATGCACATGCACGCACGCGAGATGCTGCTGCCTCTGGGGGTCAGCCAGGCGGAGGATGAGACACAGGTGACACGCGCAGAGAGAGAGAGAGAGAGAGAGAGAGAGAGAGAGAGAGAGAGAGAAAGAGAGAGAGAGAGAGGCACGTACACACGTACACATACACACACACACTTGCACATGTGGGAGACCGCACACACACACATGCGTACACATAGGAGGTGCCGCTGCCTCTCTTTGGCAACCAGACAGAAGATGAGGCGCAGGTGACACACGCACACACAGAGAGAGGCACACACACACACAGGGACAGGCAGACAGACAGACAGACAGACAGACAGATACACACCCACAGAGAGATAGAGGGGCAACCCCCGCCAAACACATGCATGGGAGACCGCATGCACGCGCGCAAGATGCTGCTGCCTCTGGTGGTCAGCTAGGCAGAGGATGAGGCACAGGTGACGAGTTTGATTACACTCACGCACACGCACACACGCGCACGCACACCAAACACACACAGAGAAAGAGAAAGAGACATGCATGCACGCTCACACACACACTTGCACACACACTTGCACACACACGCACACACACGCACACACACACACATTCAAACACACACACGCAGATCCTGAAGGGGCGCGACGGCAAGCCGCGGCTGCGCAGCTGGGCTGCAAACCCGGAGCTTTTCCCATGTGAGCTGTCTGCCGAGACGCAGGTGTGTGTCTCATGGGGTTACAGAGGCCGTGTTGGGCTTGCACACATTGTAGGGGGGGTATGGAATCTTTTGGGGTACGAAATATTCCATTCTTTTGGGGTATGAAATATTCCATTTTAGTTCCTCAGCCCTTGGCACTGCTAGGGGCTCTCCCCACCATCTACCCGTCAGAGGAAACATGGATCACACATATGAAGGCCTCCAGAAGGGGTGGGTGGGTGGGTGGGAGGGGGTGCTGGAGGCCATGGTCGCAGTAGACTGGGGGAGGGGGGGGACAAGTTTGCCCCAGCCCCAGCCCCTATGCCAGGTAGCCAGCCAGTTTCAGTGAAAATGTCGGGCGCTTGCGGCGACGCAGGTCTCATACATCATTACTGCTGTCATACAGACTGTAAAATCCATTATCATCAGTTACAGTTACATCGGCTTTCCAGCAAAGACTACCTCTAGTCCTAGTACCACCGCCTAGACCCAAGTCCAGTTCTGGCCCTAACAATAACTTGTGAGGGGCGGTAGCCACCAGCCGGCTGCCTGCCAACGTGTAGTCCCAGAGCAAAAAGGAGAGCTATTGTGCGACGCCTCCAAAATAGGTCCTAACTGCTTCTAGGGGATAGGGGGTCAAGTGGCGCTTGCCAATCTACTTGACCGCCGTGGTGGAGGGGCCGGCGCCTGAGGGGCAGCCGGACCGTACACCACGGCTCTCCACCCGACCCTATCCTGAGCACGCTCAAACGCCGTGTCCGAAAAAGTCTTCCAATCAGAACGAGTGCCACTAGTTTCGCCTAGCTGCTGAATCAGTAGCTTAAGAAAATAGTGTCGGGAGGAGGCTGGAGGCCGGCCTTGCTGCCGAGCCACATCCATTGTGCAGTCAAAAGTCGTACGAGGAAGACGAGAAGCCGGCATGCGCATCACATGGCCTAGCCACTGCATTGATCGCTTTGCCACAAGGCTCTCAATTGGCTC
>VFSX01000014.1:258602-266102 GCA_016618255.1 Chlamydomonas sp. UWO 241
CATGGGAGGGATCAGGGGGGACGTGGGGGGATCAAAGGAGGCATGGGAGGGATCGGAGGAGGCGTGGGAGGCGAGGGGGGAGGGGGAGGGGGGTTCGGAGGGGTCGGAAGAGGCGTGGGAGGCAAGGGGGGAGTGAGCGTGCGCGTGCGCGCGCGCGTGCACACCAACACACACACCCCTACACACACACAGGCGCTCGCCGCATCCGCCGTCAAGGGCGCCGTCGCCTCGTGGGGCGAGCGCACGCTGGGGGCACTGGAGGCGGAGGACAGGCTGATGGTCGTGTGCGAGAAGGGCGCGAACGACGACGCGGTCACGCTGAAGCTGCGCGCGGCGTTCCAGGTGTGTGTGTGTGCGCGCGCGCGTGTGTGCGTGTGTGTTTGGGGGGGCGTGTGTGTGCAATTGGGACGGTGGACAGGCTGATGGTTGTGTGCGAGAAGGGCGCGAACGATGACGCGGTCACGCTGAAGCTGCGCGCGGCGTTTCAGGTGTGTGGGGCAAGGGGAGGGGGAAGGGGAGAGCGAGAGGGAGTGTTTGTGCGGGACCCCAACCCTCACACGTGCACACACACGAACGCAACACACGCACGCACATGCACGCATGCAGATGATGCTCAATGAGTACAAGGCCATGACCGACGTCGAGAAGGAGACAGTCGTGACCTACCCCATTTACTTATTAGAACAAACAGACAATCGATCAATCTAACTAACTAACTAATTAAATAACAAACAAACAAACAAGCAAACAAACAAACAAACAAACAACAATCAAACCAACCAACCAACAAACCAACAAACGAACAAACAAACAAACAATTAATTAAACAAATAAACAAACAAACAAACAAACAGGCAGGCAGGCAGGCAGACAGACACTGCAACCGAATCCCATGTGCCCACGCAGACAATGCTCAACGACTGCAAGCCTGTTACTGACAGCCCCCCCTTTTGTTGTCAACATTGCTCCGACCAACCAACCAACCAACAAACAAAAATGGCGTTACATGAATCCCCCCCCCGGTGTGCGTAGACGATGCTCAATGAGTACAAGGCCGTCACCGACGTCGAGAAGGAGACCGTCGTGTCGGTCGGGGGGCTGCACGTCGTCGGGACCGAGCGCCACGAGTCGCGCCGCATCGACAACCAGCTGCGCGGGCGGTCGGGGCGACAGGTGCGTCTGCGTGCGTGTGCGTGCGTGTGTGTGTGTGTGTGTGTGTGTGTGTGTGCGTGCGTCAGCAGGGGGGCTGCACGTCGTTGGCACCGAGCGCCACGAGTCGCGCCGCATCGACAACCAGCTGCGCGGGCGGTCGGGGCGGCAGGTGCGTCTGCGTGCGTGTGTGTATGTGTGTGTGTGTGTTTGCCAACCTCGGCTGAGATTCCCAGTGAAACACGGCAGGAAGCAGTTTCACTCAGGACCCTAGCTTCGCTCAGCTCTCTATCAACACCCTCTTCATCTTGCAATTCCAAATGTTATTTTTCCTCCGTTATCGCTGTCCATGCATCTGCTTTGCCTTCACGTTATTGCTGTCCGTGTACAACCCCGCAGGCGACCCCGGCCCCACAGCGCTTCTTCCTCTCGCTCGAAGACAACCAGCACACACGCAGCGACGAAACTGCTGTTGCTGCTGCTGATGTGTCACTGTTACTGCTGCTGATGTGTGACTGCTGCAGGGCGACCCCGGGTCCACACGCTTCTTCCTCTCGCTCGAGGACAACCTGTTCCGCATCTTTGGCGGGGACAAGATCAAGAACCTGATGGAGGCGTTCAGGTGGGTGGGTGTTTTTATTCGGTCGTACATTTTGCCGCACGCTTACTTTGCGGAATTGTTTGTGTGTGTGGGGGGGGGGGGGGGGGGGGGGGGGGGGGCGTTCTGTTCCGCATCTTTGGCGGGGACAAGATCAACAACCTGATGGAGGCGTTCAGGTGGGTGGGTGTTTTTATTCGGTTGTACATTTTGCCGCACGCCTACTTTGCGGAATTGCGTGTGTGTGGGGGCGGGGGGGGGGGCGTTCTGTTCCGCATCTTTGGCGGGGACAAGATCAAGAACCTGATGGAGGCGTTCAGGTGGGTGGGTGTTTTTAATCGGTTGTGCATTTTGCCGCACGCCTAACAAGTAACAAGTAACACGGGGTTTCCAGCTAAGCAGGCTACTCTTCTACTAGAGACACCCGCCGATACTCCAGCACACTTAAGTACTAGAGTACCGCTGGCTTCCGGCCGATAGACTACCGCTCCCGCCGGCTAGACTACCCCAAACAGCGGTCTCTGAGAGACATGTCTGGCAAGGAGCATATAGGAGAGGACCTTCCTCAGGGTCACAGTAGTGGCCTTGTGGCCAGTCAAGCCGGCAGAGCCACTGGCGCTGACTGGAACGGTCCCCGCCTGGCAGTGCATGGCTGTCCAGCTCTCGTTTGCATGGGGCTCAGCCGGCGCCCCATGCCTCATGCATGGCCAGGTCCCACCCTCCAGGGGTGCATGGACGACAGAGTTGTCATGGAGGCTGCCTGAAGACCTTCCAACGCCAGTCACCGGCAGACGAGCGCCCCCGAGGATGAGCGCGGTGATGAACGCTGCGATTGGTGAAGCGGATTTACTCTGTGTTGCCTCGGCGGTTACCACCGCTGAAGCCGTGATGGTAGCCCGCCTCCACGGGCAGCCATCTTGACCAATGTCCAGCATGCATTGACGGGCGCCAGCTCCTCCGCTCGTCGATCAACTCGTCGAGATCGGTGCCGCATGGCATCCTGCATGGGGGGGAGATAAGGGCCGTCTCCCAGCGCTGCCGCGGCTACTCGCCAAGCCATGGCAGCGCCGGGCAAGCCGCTCCTGAAGTGTTCCACCGGGGGCAGTCTAGCAGGAGCCGGGCCAGTCGTATTTTACCCCGCTCGTCAGCGGCACGGAGATCCTCGTCACCAGCAGCGCCGCATTGCTGGGTCCAGGGCTCGGCGACGAGCACGCGCCTCGCCTACTGTTTTCGATTGGTGTGTGTGTGGGGGGGGGGGTTGGGGGAGGGGGGGCGTTCTGTTACGCATCTTTGGCGGGGACAAGATCAAGAACCTGATGGAGGCGTTCAGGTGGGTAGGTATTTTTATTCGGTTGTACATTTTGCCGCACGCCTACTTTGCGGAATTGCGTGTGTGTGGGGGCGGGGGGGGTTGGGGGGGTAGGGGGGGGCGTTCTGTTCCGCATCTTTGGCGGGGACAAGATCAAGAACCTGATGGAGGCGTTCAGGTGGGTGGGTGTTTTTATTCGGTTGTACATTTTTCCGCACGCCTACTTTGCGGAATTGTGTGTGTGTGGGGTGGGTGGGGGGTAGGGGGGGGGGTCGTTCCGCATCTTTGGCGGGGACAAGATCAAGAACCTAATGGAGGCGTTCAGGTGGGTGGTTTTTTTTATTCGGTTGTACATTTTTCCGCACGCCTACTTTGCGGAATCGGGTGTGTGGGTGTGTGTGTGGGGGTAGAGGGGGGGGCGTTCTGTTCCGCATCTTTGGCGGGGACAAGATCAAGAACCTGATGGAGGCGTTCAGGTGGGTGGGCCGTCTTGTAACACCGGTGGGCGACCAACCGATAGTTTTACTTTGACTGTATTACCGTGGTGGGGGCCGGTGATGGATGTTTCCGCATCTTTGGCATTTATTTTACAGATCTTTCTGCATCTTTGGCGGCGACAAGATCAAGAACCTGATGGAGGCGCTCAGGTGGGTGGATGTTTTTTTTCGGTTGCACAGTATGTCGCTTTTCTACTTTGCGGAGGTGTGTGTGTGTTGGGGGTGGGGGGGGGGGGGGGGGGCGTTCTGTTCCGCATCTTTGCGGGGACAATAACCTGATGGAGGCGTTTAGGTGGGTGGGACGCGCCCTCGGGCGCCTTGTAACAACGGTGGGCGACCAACTACTTCGACTTTATTACTATTGTTCGTTCACTTCTAGATACTCGGTAATAAAAAGAGTACCCAAATTCCCAGATTTCCCAAAGCGTGCTATCTGAGCTGTGCTGATCCGTTGCATGCGTGGGGCAGCCCGTTGGAAAAAGCTGAGTCTCTCCTCCATCTTGCGGTGACAGTGTTTTACAGATGATATTACTTCGACTTTGTTACTATGGTGGGGACCGTGGATGGATGGTTCCGCATCTTCTGCATTTTTTGACAGATCATTCCGCATGTTTGGCGGTGACAAGATCAAGAACCTGATGGAGGCGTTCAGGTGGGTGGGCCGCTTTGTAACACCGGTGGGCGACCAACCGATGGTATTGCTATTATGCACTACTCTGTCTTGGGGGCAGTCAGGGGGCTGTGCTTCTTGGATCGATTGTTCCGCATCTTTGGCGGCGGCAAGATCGAGAACTTGATGGAGGCATTCAGGTGGTCGACTCGGACAGAGAGTTCCCGACCCCTCTCATTCGAATCCCCCCCCCCCCCCCCCCATCTACCGACCCACACCCCACACGGATGGCGTTGTGCCGCATCGCACAGTGGGCGTTTTCCCGGGAAGTGCTCTGCCAAGCTTGGCCTCTATTACCGTCTCATCCCACTAGTACTTTTATCTCGTCCCACCGGTAATATTACTGGGAGTCACTCCTATGCTGTCGCTATGCTGGAGTGGGGGCCCCCCTACCATCCCAAGTAGGCGCCCGGGCTCTACGCGCCAAGCACGGTCGGTCGTATACGCCTCCACAATGTCCCCTGACTGCAATATCCACCATCATCATGCCAGGGGGGACGACCTTCCAATGAAGTTGCAGATGTTGTCCGACGCGCTCGACGTGTCCCAGAAACACTTGAAAAACTTGCAAAACCCCTAACCCTTGGCCCTTACCCCCCCCCCCCTATATGTAATCATGCGGCCAGGGTGGACCTTCCGATGGAGTCCCAGATGCTCTCCGACGCGCTCGATATGCCCCAGAAACACTCAAAAAAAACTTGCAAAACCCCGAACCCTCGGCCGTTACCCCCCCCCCCTTAAGGAATCATGCCACCAGGGTGGACGACCTTCCGATGGAGTCGCAGATGCTGTCCGACGCGCTCGACGTGTCCCCCCAAAGCGCTTTACTGTTGGAAAAAAAACGTGATTCCTTGACTACAATCCCAAGCCCGAAACCCCAAACCCCTAACCATAAACCCCATCCCCGCATAACGTGCTCGCGCCGCCAGGGTGGACGACCTGCCAATGGAGTCCCAGATGCTCTCCGACGCGCTCGACGTGTCCCAGAAGCGCGTCGAGAACTACTTCTTCGACATCCGCAAGAGCTTGTTTGATTACGACCAGGTGTGTGTGTGTGTGTGTGTGTCACACTGAGGGAGGGGGTTGGTCGACGTGTCTCAGAACCGCGTCGAGAACTACTTCTTTTACATCCGCAAGAGCCGGTTGACTACGGCTAGGTGGGTGCGTGTGTATGTGCGAGTGTTTGTGTATGGATGTGTGTTTGTGTGTGTGTGTGTAGTCTTTGCTGGAAAGCCGATGTAACTGTAACTGTAACTGTGTGCGTGGTGTGTGTGGAGGTGTGTGTGTGGGGTGTGTGTGTGTGGGAGGGGGTTGGTCGATGTGTCGCAGAAGATGGGGTGCTTTAGCGTGCACATGGTAGTGTATCCGTTTAGAGGCTGGGAGGGCACGGGGGAGAGGGAGTGTCTGGCGGGTCCCTGTGGTGTATGGAAAATTACCTTCAGGCTGAGTGTCAACGCGTCACACCCACACCACCGCGCGCACCCACCTGCAACGCAGAGGTCGTCAACACGGCACACACACACGCGCACACATGCACAAACGCACACATGCACAAACACACACACGCACACACCCGCACACCCGCACACACACACACACACACACACACACGCCCACAACGCAGAGGTCGTCAACACGCAGTGCGGCAATATATTCTTGGTGCCGCCTGCCACACACCTGCACACCTGCACACGCACACACACATACACACGCGCACACAGGCACACCCACACACCCACACACACAGGTCGTCAACACGCAGCGCGACAAGATCTACGCCGATCGCCGGCGCTGTCTCGACACCCTCGGCACACACACACACACACACACACACACACACGCACACACACATAAACATGCACACACACACACTCACACGCACACACACACACACACACACACACACACACACATAGGTCGTCAACACGCAGCGCGACAAGATCTACGCCGATCGCCGGCGCGCCGTGCTGTCGTCGGGGCTGGAGGGCCTGATGATCGAGTACGCAGAGCGGACGATGGATGACATCCTGGAGGTGTGTGCGCGTGTGTGTGTGTGTGCGCGTGTGTGTCAGGGGTGTACCTGGGGGCATGCCGCTCATCGGTTTTCCAGGAGAGGGCCTCCCTGACTCATCGGCTTGCCAGGAGAGGGCCTCATGGACTCATCGGCTTGCCCATTTTTCCCGGGGACTGCGCCCCCAGACTTCCGCTGTCCACAGTACTCTGTTGCTGTGATACGGTTTCTCACGCAAGCCTGGTTGAAGGACAGCAGCAAACACACATCCAGAAGACAAACAGCTCGCAATAGCTCATGTGCGCGGCGCGGACATGCATGCATGCAGCGCATGGCGGGACGGCGCATGCAACACCACAATGGACACTGATTGAAAGTACCATGATGCATTGATGCATGCAGAACACCACAGCATGCGCGCAGGGTCCTGGCCATCAGAGAAAAGAGCCATTCCAAAGTTCAGACCCACACTTAACCTCCACCAGCATCCGGGGGCGGAGCCCCCGGGAGCCAGAATCACTTTCCGATTGAAAACAACAGAAACGCTTCAGAAATGAGGGGGTGCGTGCTTTTGCGTCGGAGTCGGAGTGTGGGGAGCCCAAGCCGAACGCCCCGATCGGCTTGGCGTGGTCATCGGTAACGCCGATGAGAGGCCCTCACACTTGTCGGATTTCCCGATCACGCCCCCAAGAGACCATCGGTTTTGCGCCCTTCCTTTGGTGTGTGTGTGTCACGCACGCTGTGTGTGGTCGGGGCTCGAGGGCCTGATGATCGAGTACGCAGAGCAGACGATGGACGACATCCTGGAGAGGTGTGTGCATGTGTGTGTGTGTGTGTGCGTGTGTGTGTGACGCACGCTGTGTGTGGTCGGGGCTCGAGGGCCTCATGACCGAGTATGCAGAGCGGACGATGTGGGTCTGCAAGTTTGGATATTCTGGAAAGGTGTGTGCATGTTTGTGTGTGTGTGTGCATGTGTGTGCATGTGTGTGTGTGGCACACATGCTGTGTGAAGGGGGAGGGGATCATGATCAAGTACGCAGAGCGGACGATGGACAACATTCTAGAGGTGCGTGTGTGTGTGTGTGTGTGTGTGCGCGTCTGTGAGTGTGTGAGTGAGTGTGTGTTTGTGTGTGTGTGAGAGAGAGGCGTCCGTGGGACTTTAAACAAAGAGAGAGAGAGGGGCATCCGTAGGACTGTAAAATCGACCACACACGCACGCGTACGCACGCACAGGCAAACACACACCACCACCACCACCACCACCAC
>VFSX01000014.1:273602-298602 GCA_016618255.1 Chlamydomonas sp. UWO 241
TTTGAGTAAGGGACGAGGTGTGCGAGTAAGAGAGTGGGTGCAAAAGAGCGTGTCGGACTCTCGCCGCGCGGCCTTGCGGCCGGCGGACCTGTGTATTTTGAGCAAGGGACGAGGCGTGTGAGAGGGTGAGTGAGAGTTACGAACTCTCGCAGAGCAATGTCACAGCCGGCCTGGCAGAACTGAATATGGACAAATACGTCTATGTGTGTGTGTGTGCGTGTGTGAGGGAGAGAGGTAGAGAAACAGAGAGCGAGAGCGATGCGAGGCACGCAGAGAACGTGAGAGGGAGAGACAGATAGCGTCCGCAACCAAGCTTAGCGCGGCGCCACGAACCTATGGACGACGAGGGTGAAATGTGTGTGTGCGCGTGGTGGTGCTGACTGTATACGTGTGTGCCTGCGTATGTCCTTGCCCAGAGCGGCGTCGCGGCCGGCCGGGTGGACCTGTGGAGGGAATGCACGCAGGTGGCACTGAGTGTGCAAGAGAGAGCGTGTGCATGTGCGCCATGCGAGTGGGATGGTGGGATGGTTGGGGTGTGCGTGCTGTGGTGATGGGCAGGTGCCTGCCTGCATGGACACACTTAGTCGGGCGTCCCGTGAGACCAGGGGTGGAGAGGCCAGCCGGGGCGCTTCCTTGGCCCCGCCTATGCCCCACCACTCGGCGCTCCCCCGCCCGGTGCGTGCAGCCTCCCCAGCCCCAGCGCCCTCCTGGAATGCCCCCATGCACCCCCTCCCCCCCTACGCCCCCGCCCCGCATACCTCGGGCTTCTCGGTCCTCTTCTTGTTGAGGACGTCGATCGACACGCCGGCGATCGAGCGCACGGCGGCCTTGCCGGATCCGCGGCGCTTCTTGCGTGCGGCCTCGTTCACCTGCGACGAGTGAATGTTTGGATTGTCGGGTCGCACGGACGCGGCAGGGTGTGTAGTGAATGGCAGGCGGATGGGGAGGCGTCCCATGCAGCCATGCACGTTCTGCATGCAGCACCATGCACGTTTTGCTGCGCATGCCCGCACCTGGTCCTTCTTGTGTGCCTTGCGGTACGCGAACGTCCACGCGAGCTTGGGTGCGCGCATCTTGTTGTTGAACATGCACTTGGCCTTCTTGTTGAGGAAGAGCCACGTCGTGCAGTCAGTGCGGACAAAGACAATACCCTTGCCGGGGTAAATCCTCAGGCCGCTGAAGCGGCAGAGCGTCGTTTTAAGCACCATGGTGAACCTGCAGGCACGAAGAGCACAGCCTCAGCGAAGCGAATGCCGAAAACGAAAGCGAAAAGCACGATGGCGGTGCTCACTAATCCTGCCTCAACGCGCCCCCACGCGCCGTCATGAGCGCGCTCCATGCCACGGTCTGTTCACCGTCACGAACCATGCGCAGCCCTTTCCTCCGCCCTCGCGCGCCCACATGGCCAGCCCATGGAGCCGCCTACCCACGCCCACGCCCCTCGCCGTCCCCGTGCACCATCACGTCCCCTGCCACGTCTCCTGGTCGCTGGTTCAGTGCCCCATTCGGTGCACAGGCTGCGCTGCGCTGCATGCCGCCCCCATGGAGTTGTGGGGGCTCAAGCCGCCGTCTTTCGCTGTCCCCTCACCCTGCCGCCCTCTCCAATAATCGCCACGACGCGCCAGCCTCACCTGCACTCCCTCCGGGGATAAGAAGAGATTGAACGCGAACGACGCGCGTATAATATTGGGTGTGAATAGTTGGGTGTGGGGGGAAAATGACATGAAATTCGTCTCTCGCTCCACAGCCGCCTCCTACTCCTCTCCACTACCTCTAATACCACTATCTTCACCATGTCAACTGTCACCATGAGGGTGAGTCCTGAGTGGCTAGTCCGCCCTGAGGTAGACAGTCGCTCCTGGCCCTAGAATTCCCCGTGATGTTTTGGGGGAATGACATTGCTGGCTGCTGGCACTATGAAGCAGAGCCACATCGCATCGCCTGCGCCCACCCCACGATTTGTTGTCCTCCCAATCAGGCATCTCGCGCAGCCACCGTCTCCGTGCGCGCCGCCAAGGTGTCCGTCAAGGTGGGCATGCTACTGGCGGGCCAGTGGCGGCTCCAGGGTGCACATCAGCCCGATGCACTATCCATGCACCCAGCCTCAACATTCCTGCCTCCCCGCGCAGGCCGCCCCCAAGGCCAAGGTGCTTGTCAAGCAAAACAATCTGACGGTCCTTGCCAAGTAGGTTGTTGGGAGAGGCTTCGCGGAGGGGATGGGGCCCTAGATCCCCCGAGAACAACCATGGCCGCGCAATCGAATCGGTTTTGTTAGTAACTCCTCCCTTGCATCCCCATCCATCCGAGGATGATGATGAGAGTTTTACAATCCACTACCGCCGGTCATACGTTCGGTTCCAAAGCTCCAGCGGGACCTAAGAGAGCAGGCACGAGGCCCACCAAAGAAAGGTAAAGCTACAAAGGTAGCCCACGGTAGCGCCAAACCACGACGTGGCGGGCACCAAGCAAGCAGCATCACGGTGCAGGCTCCACACCCAACCCCTCCAGTGGCCGGAGGATAGGCCCAAGGTATAAAACAATGAAGGGACCAGAAAGCCCTCCCCCAAACCAGTGGAAGTGGGGCTGGTAGCACACCCGCCGCAACACGAGGATGCATCCATTGCTGCAGCACCCCTGGCAACCCACCATGCCATCTGCAACATCAGCACCTCGTGCCCAGCCGCGTCCTCACCCAACCAATCTCGCGCCTTCCACAAAATAGGCTCGCCGACCTCGGCCTGCTCTCCAAGGTGGAGGAGCTGAAGGTGCTGTCGCAGGTCGGTACGGTGGGCGCGGAGTATGCATGTGGTTAGGAGGGGTACCGTTGAGTGGTGTTGAGATCCCACCACTGACCGGTCGATAATTGCTGCAACCCACACTCGCCGTATTGCAATGGAACAAGACCCATCCCATCCCAAACGCAGGTGGAGAAGGCCGGACTCCTCTCCTACGCAGAGAACAACGGCCTTCTAAGCTTCGCGGAAAAGTCGGGCTTGATCAAGGCCGCCGCTGACTCGTGAGTGGCCTCGTGTAGTTCATCAACTGTCGGCGATTTGGAGCCGAGTTGGCGATTTGGGCATCCAATGGCTCCAATCGATGGCAGATTGCAGCCGCAGTGGGGCCTGCGCTGTCGGATCTCCGTGGAAAAATTTGGTGCAGGCGCGGACCAGACGGGAACACGTGCTGCGCGGGCGGGGATTGGGCGGCCCACGGGGGCGCCGACCCCCAGCTTCCAATCCCCAATCTGGCATCACTGCTGGCCTTAGTTTCCTGGCCTTTTATCTCTAGAAGCACCCTCTGTACAGCTTTACCACCGTGCGATTCAGGGTCCCCGCCGAAAGACACATCCCACCTGGAAGATCCACCCCTCGCCGAAGGACCTTGCACCCGTGGGACGCACGTCACAGCGGCACGCCTTGCTGAATCACTGACACTCACGCACGCACGCAGTTCCACCCCGGGCACCCTGTCCATTGTTGGCTTCTTGCTCCTCGTGTGTACACATGCACGCACACGCGCACACCAACACATTCACACACACGCTCACACACACACATGCACGCACACATGTGCAATTCCACCCCCGGCACCCTGTCGATCGTCGGCTTCCTGCTCCTCGTGGCTGCACATGCACACACACACACTCACACACACACACACACACACACACACATGCACACACACACACACACGCTCACACACACGCTCACACACACGCTCACACACAACACGCACACACACACGCATACACGCACACATGCGCGGCTCCACCCCCGGCACCCTGTCCATCGTCGGCTCCTTGCTCCTCGTGGCTGCACATGCACGCACACACACACGCACACGCTTACACACATGCACGCACACATGCGCAGCTCCACCCCGGCACCCTGTCGATCGTCGGCTTCCTGCTCCTCGTGGCTACACATACACACGCACACACACACACACACACATATACACTCATGCACGCACACATGCGCAGCTCCACCCCCGGCACCCTGTCGATCGTCGGCTTCCTGCTCCTCGTGGCTACACATGCACACACACACACACACAAGCACACACAAGCACACACACACACGCTCTCTCACACACACACACGCTCACACACACACACGCACACATGCGCAGCTCCACCCCCGGCACCCTATCCATCATCGGCTTCCTGCTCCTCGTGGCTGCCGCCGCGACAGGCTCACAGGTGGGTGGCAATCAGTAATTTCCTTTTCGGCTCTCCACAGGACTAGGCTGTATTCCGGTTTTATTTGACCTTGAACCCAGCTCAACCCATGCAGTGGATTGTAAGCCTGACACGCCCGCCAGACGGAGCTCGTTGACAGCTATCAAATCACCCATGTATGAGGACAAGTGGTCAGCGGGAGGTCGACAGTCAACTTGGTCAAAGCAAAATCCGGCTTTGGAACAATGAATTAAAAGTCCTGAAAAGAAAATCACTGGTGGCGATGATGGATTTTACAGTCGCCTGTGACGCACCCACAGGCAGCGTATTCAACCTTGCTGAGCTTATAGTGCCCGAGCACCACAGACGCGTGCCTGGCTACTGGTGATGGTGGGGGGATAGTACGTCGGGGCTGGACCCAGACAGGGCACTCGGCCCCCAGTTCCAACTTCTTCCTGGGTGGTGATCGATGCCAACCTACCGTCCGTTGTTGGTTGGTGGTGGGCGGAACGGAGAGCATACCATAGTCACGCTTTGCCTTTGCGCCTAATTAAGTCTGAAAACGCCCCGCAAAGGCTCCGTGAACGTGAAATTAAGTCCGGAAATGCCCCGCAAAGGTAAAGCAAGTTCCCCTGTGGGATTCGAACCCGGATCAACACTCTACAGGCCTGCAAAAAGCCGCCGCAAAGGCAGCGCAAAGTCGAAATTAAGTCGAGAAACGCCCCGCATAGGCCTAAAATTCCAAATAAAGAGACCCCTTTAGTGGACTCCCGCAAAGGCAAAGCGTGACTACGGTGTTACAGTTACAGTTACATCGGCTTTCCAGCAAAGACTGCCTCTAGTCCTAGTACCACCGCCTAGACCCAAGTCCAGTTCTGGCCCTAACAATTACTTGTGAGGGGCGGTAGCCACCAGCCGGCTGCCTGCCAACGTGTATTCCCAGAGCAAAAAGGAGAGCTATTGTGCGACGCCTCCAAAATAGGTCCTAACTGCTTCTAGGGGATAGGGGGTCAAGTGGCGCTTGCCAATCTACTTGACCGCCGTGGTGGAGGGGCCGGCGCCTGAGGGGCAGCCGGACCGTACACCACGGCTCTCCACCCGACCCTATCCTGAGCACGCTCAAACGCCGTGTCCGAAAAAGTCTTCCAATCAGACTACGGTGTGATGGCGCGCATTAGGCAGTATACTTGCAAGCGCGCCCTGAGAATGAGGCCAGCGGTGATAACTCTGGCGACCGGCTCAGAGGTGGGTGTGGTTCAGTGGTGTCCCTAAGGAAACAGAGAAATTGTGTTTGCCCCTGCAACATTGGAGGGAATATTCCGAATCGTCCCCGCAGGAGGTGATCTTTTCGCGGAAAGTGTGAAAACTGCCGATTTTCACACTTTTCGAAGAGAAATTCCCGCGATTTGCCCCTGTACTTTGCCCCCGAAGTTCCCGTTTGCCCCCGCAGTGGGGGCTGCGGGGGCGCTTAGGACATCACTGGTGTGGATGGGTGGCAATTTTACAGCTCGACCAGTGATTTTGTTTTCAGTTTTTTAGATTTTTCTGGGAGCGGGCGCATGGACCAACGACCCGTTGACCGCCCTAGCGTTGACCGCTGACCATCGTATAGGTCGTTTTCAAGCTCTTGACAAGACCTATCTGATGGAACCGTCAGACCATCAAGCAACTCTGTTGGTTGAGCTCTATCTGATGGGATCGTCGGTAGCCAAATGGCTTCCAATGGCTCCCAGGATCCCAAAACAAAATCACTGAGCTCGACCCCTCGGGGCGTGGGGTCGAGGGAGCCGCCTCGGGCGGCGGATAGGTGGTTGGGTGGTTGACATTTCAACAGCACAACCAGGGGCGTTGGATTGAGAGAGAGAGCTGCCTCACAAGGCGAGCTAACACACAGGGGGGAGGCTGCCTCGGGAGGTGGGTGTTGGGTGGGCAGCACCAGTGTTTCCGTTGGCCAACCCGCAATCCGGCGAGGTGTACTTTTTGGGGTTGACATTGAGATTGCAAATTTCGACCTGAAAAGTGTGAAATCGACTTTTCACACCCTGTTTGAGATTCGGGACCGAGCCGTGAGGCCCGGGTTTCGCCAAAATCCTGAGCGGAACCATTGGCCAGCACGACACCAAGGGGCGTGGGATTGCGGGAGAGCTGATTCGTCAGGCGGGCTTCACACACACTCACTCGCCCGACCTCTTGCGGCCCCCCCCCCTCACGCACACAACCGTTGCCCCTCTCCCCCCCCCCACACGCAAACGCGCAGCTCGACGGCACGGCCGACATCGCCGCCATCGTCCTGGGCGTGACCGGCGTTGCCGCCATCGCCGGTAGCTCAGCGCTCAGCACGGCGCAGAACCTGTAAATATAACTACGATGCAAATTCACGTCAAGTGTGCGGACGTCGGGCGACGGACGCCCCCTAGTCACCTGGTTTTGTGTGCTGCGTGTTGTTGGGGGGTGGTGGTGGTGCCGCAACGCCCAACAGCTTATGGCCTGAGCTGAGTTTTTTGACATGCCGGTGGTGATACCTTACCTGCCTTGAGAGTGTAATGCACGGCAACTCGTTGCAGGGAGGAGAGCATACCCATCAACACCTGTATGCACACCGGCTTGATTTGTGGGGAATGCATTGACTGGGTAGTCCGTGCAGCACAGTCATCACACAATGCTCGGTTGGAGCAGTGGACTGTTGCCCATCCCTGGGACTCACTCCCCGCAGTTTCTGCTGACTCGACACGCAGCACACGTAAGGCGGCGGTGCCTTCAAGCAGGTGTGGATGCAGAGGGAGCATTGGCAGGGTGCGGTAGTGACACAGTGACTGAGAGTGGTCGTGTCTAAAAACATCGGTTTGTTTGGGTTGCTTGCTGTAACAGCAGATCAATGTCCAGAGAGCATGGGCTGTTGCGCTTACGCGCGCTCGCCGCGGATGCGGCGCGCCAGCTGTGTCCTTGGGTATGATGGTGACGCGCTTGGCGTGGATGGCCGCCAGGTTGGTGTCCTCGAAGAGGCTGACCAGGTAGGCCTCAGCTGCCTCCTGGAGGGCGAGCACAGCAGAGGACTGGAAGCGCAGGTCGGTCTTGAAGTCCTGGGCGATCTCACGCACCAGGCGCTGGAACGGCAGCTTGCGGATGAGAAGCTCGGTCGACTTCTGGTACTTGCGGATCTCGCGCAGGGCGACGGTGCCAGGGCGGTAGCGGTGGGGCTTCTTGACGCCGCCCGTCGCGGGGGCCGACTTGCGAGCCGCCTTGGTGGCGAGCTGCTTCCTCGGGGCCTTGCCGCCGGTCGACTTGCGGGCGGTCTGCTTGGTGCGGGCCATGGTGTGTTGTGTTTGAAGGGGAGTCCTCAGATACTGGGAGGCAGGAACGGGGCGGAGTCAAGTAGTGGCGGAACAGCGGGGGCGTCCTGCTGATCCGTCACTTTGCAAGGCGAGGGGCGCGTTGACTGACGTTGACCGCGCCCCTTGACTTGCAAAGTGACGGATCAGCAGGACGCCCCTTCTTGCGTCCTCCTCAAATACCCCGCCTCCTCGCACTCGCATCGCTTGGAACCACTTCCAAGCCCCCCTCCCCCCTACTCAACAACATGTCTGGACGCGGCAAGGGCGGCAAGGGCCTCGGCAAGGGCGGCGCCAAGCGCCACCGCAAGGTGCTCCGCGACAACATCCAGGGCATCACGAAGCCTGCCATCCGCCGCCTCGCTCGCCGTGGCGGCGTCAAGCGCATCAGCGGCCTCATCTACGAGGAGACGCGCGGCGTCCTCAAGGTCTTCCTCGAGAACGTCATCAGGGACGCAGTCACCTACACCGAGCACGCGCGCAGGAAGACCGTGACCGCGCTCGACGTCGTCTACGCGCTCAAGCGCCAGGGGCGCACGCTCTACGGCTTCGGAGGCTAAGCATCGTCGAGCACGCACATGTGCTTGGAGGAGCCGCTGGAGGAGCCGCTGCATGCAACTCCCATGCAACACGGTCAACGCAAAACTTCAAACCGGTGTTTTTCAACACCACCACTTCACTACTGCCTGTCTCTCCTTGTCGCCTCACCACTAGAAGCAGTACTGCAGGAGTGTGCCTGCTTATGAGTTGAGTCCACAGGGTTTGGCGTCGCACGGCTCGCCCATGTGCAAGTTGGCACGGAACAGACTCCATGCGCAGGTACTCCTGAACAGGTGCCAGCCGACGGAAGCGCTGTCTACAGTGACGACAGCGCATGCGTGGGTCCCGCTCACATTTGCGCTGCCTGACAGCCACCTGTCCCAAATCACGCGCTTGTTCCGGGCCTCTTCTGGTCGCTGCGGGGGGCACTGACAGGGTGTGTTGGGTGCTGTGCAGAAGAGCGCCCGAGACCCTGCTGGTACCTGGGAGGGCCTTGAGAGGGTGCTGTGGACCTCCGGTGCACCTGTGGAACTAACACTTACACGACGCAGGCGCCGGTCGCATGTGCCCTGTGTCGTGCATTGCGGGGGGTGCGCGCATACAGGGGGAGCACGCGGGGGTGGGCCAGATAGCATGTGTTGTTGCGCGCTGCCTTAGTTGCACTTTTTGTTCCAAGTGTAGTGCGGCCGCGCCTTAGCACCTGTTGGCTGGTGGGAAGACGCAGATGGGGTGTGTGCTGTGGTTGTGTTGGTGCTGGGGGGGGGGGCTTTGCAACGATCCGCCTCTCCACGACCAGATCTGCAGCATTTGCAACACCACAGCCCACGCCACAGCCCTAGTAAAGACAGCAAGGCAGCCTGTGTGTGTTGTGAACATGCGCGTGTTGAATCCCACATGCAGCGGCTTGCACACCGCATCGGGCGTGGCTGTCTTGGCATGCCTGGCTTCGTGCGCCTGCAACAACGTGATTTTGGTGTGACCGCCCCTCGACCACCTGGCTAGTGCCGCATCGGTATAGCGCCACAACCACACAGCGTGCTGCACACTGCCACATCCAACATGCACCACGGTGATGGGGGCGGACAGCCGCGAGCCTGGCATTCGTGACCTCAGGACATGGAGCGACGGCCTCAATTCTCTGCATGATGGTGCAAGCATCGTCACCCTCTGCCCACCCTCGTCGCCGCGCCCCTTCCCTCGACACTCACCGCCCGCCGCTCCCCTTGAGCAGCTGGGCTACTCTGAGAATAGTGGTGGCGGTCATGGGTGGTGACTGCCTGCCAAGCAACCACTGCTGGTTGATGCAGCGGTGTGTGCACCACTTCTCAGAGCAACTAGGCCGCCTGCACGGCAAGGCAACATAGTTTAAGCGGGCGTACGGCAGCACATACGCAGGGTCGCCGGTGGCAGTGGATCCGCAGGTGTGATGCATGCATCTAGCATGCCACTTCTCAAGCAGCTACACAGCCTGCGTGCCCAAGGATGGCGAGACAGGCATGCATGCATCTAGCACATCACTTCTCAGGCAGCTACACAGCCAGCGTGCCCAAGGTTTATTATGCATGCGTCGTGCGCGGCGGTTCCTCTCCACCTGGTCGTGCCCCCCCTGCTCTGCGCGACCCTGCATTCGTCGCGTCAAGTCCTGGCTCTGACTTAACTCAGCTGCAGCACGAGGTGCCCTTCCAACCCGCAGCCACCCAGATAAGATACAGCACTGCAGCACAACACAGCACCGCATCAGAGCGCATTTCGTCAGAGTACTCGCAATCCTATCAGAGCTCGCGATGGGGCCTACGTGCTGCGACATGTGCGCCGACAGGTACAGACAGCTTGAGGGGCATGCACCCGAGAGGAGTGGTGGCAAGAGAGCACTAGTGTGTAGTTTTGAAAAACACTGGTTTGCTGTGGACAGACAGCTTGAGGGGCACGCATGTGAGAGGAGTCATGGCAGCGAGACAGAGCACGAGTGGGTAGTGTTGAAAAACACTGGTTTGGTTTGCTGCTGTGGGAAGCAGCTGTTGGGTTGGGTGCGAGATGGCCAGGACGCACGCGCTCCTTAAACGTCAGCCGAGTCGCTGGCCTTCTTGCTCTTCTTGGGCAGCAGCACGGAGTGGATGTTGGGGAGGACGCCACCCGCCGCGATGGTGACGGTGCCCAGCAGCTTGGAGAGCTCCTCGTCGTTGCGGATTGCGAGCTGGATGTGGCGGGGGATGATGCGGTTCTTCTTGTTGTCGCGTGCCGCGTTGCCAGCCAGCTCGAGCACTTCGGCAGCGAGGTACTCCATGACGGCGGCGAGGTAGACGGGTGCGCCAGCACCCACGCGCTCGGCGTACTTGCCCTTCTTGAGGTAGCGGGCGATGCGGCCCACGGGGAACTGGAGGCCGGCCTTGGCGGAGCGGCTCACAGCCTTCTTGCCGCCCTTGCGGCCAGCGCCGGGTGCGGATCCCTTGGCCATGGTGTTGGTTGAGTAGTGGAGAGTAGTGAGAGAGAGGACCGGTAGTGAGACTGGGGCGCGGGGGGGCGCGTTAAGAGGGGGCGCGGCGATGCAGACCCCCGGATCAGCAGGACGGTCACTCACGGTCAACGCGCGTTAACTCGAGGTGGCGACAGCGTCCTGCTGATCCGGGGGTCTGCATCGCCGCGCCCCCTCTTAAAGAGCCCCCTCACGCTGCCTATTACCAGTCCAACTCCACAAGACCCAACCCCCAACACACACACAACAATGGCACCCAAGGAGCCCAAGACCGCGGCCGTCGTGGCGAGCAAGGCCCCGGCCAAGAAGGTCGTCACCAAGAAGGAGGCCGGCGGTAAGAAGAAGAAGAGCAAGAAGAGCGTGGAGACGTACAAGATCTACCTCTACAAGGTGGTCAAGCAGGTGCACCCCGACACGGGCGTCTCGTCCAAGGCCATGTCCATCCTCAACTCGATGATGAACGACATGTTCGACAAGGTCGCCACCGAGGCCTCCCGCCTGAGCAGGTACACCAAGAAGCCCACCATCACGTCGCGGGAGATCCAGACTGCCGTGCGCCTCGTGCTGCCGGGCGAGCTCGCCAAGCACGCCGTGTCCGAGGGCACCAAGGCCGTCACCAAGTTCACGTCCGCGTAAATGCGCGCTCAGTCAACGGCTGACCCACTGCACAGCACCCGGCACCTCCTGAGCAAGTAGCCACTACTACCACTACCAAAAAGCAGCATGTAGAGGAGGAGGAGGAGCACCATCATCGCAGCCACCGCTGCCGGTTTCGCTGCCCTCCACACGCGCTGGACAAAATTTGACCAACCAACCAACCCAAACCGGTGTTTTTAAACACCACCAACTCGACCCACTGTGTCTCTGCCTCCACCGCATGCTTGCACTCCACCTGCGTGCAAGCGCGGCTGCTGCTTCTCTGTAATGTCCGTCAAGGCTGTGTCGCACCAAAGCCCCCACAGAGCTGCACCGGTTGTTTGGCATGCAGCCGTGCATGCCAGCTATATCTAGAAGCAGTCGTGCTTGCCACTCAGTGACTGCATGCCGTCGAGTAAAAGTCGTGCTGCCAGCTAGTAGCAGCTGTGCCTGCTGACAGAAGACACTACCCGGCAGTCACGCGTGCGCGCACACGTGTGCGTACGAGCCAGCATGCTGACACGTGCGGGGGGCGCCTTGCCCATGAAGCCCCTCTTACCGGAGTCCGAGTCCAAGATTGCCCAACCTGGGGCTGTTGCTGCATGGTCGGCCCCTCCCGTTTTTTGCCAGTGCTGCCAATTTCCTCTCCCAATTGGTGGCTATATCTACCCACCCACCCAACTTCCGCCATGCCACGGAAACGCAGTGCCGCTTGCAGAGCACACCTCCACGGATCTGGAGTAGTTGGAAGGCGCCATGAACTCCGTATTGCGATTACACGATTCGGCGAGGAGCACTTGCACAGGAGTTGGGGTGTCTTGGGGGTCGAGACTATTGCCCTGCCGCTGCCGCTGCTGGTGCCGCTGCTGGCGCCGCTCCCGCCAGCGTACACTCTGGCAGGAAGTAGGTGCTGAAGTGCCAGTACCTGCGGTCACGTGCGCGCAAGGTCTGCCGTCAGCGATGATGCATATGCGAGCGGACATGTTTGTTTGGGATATGAGGGCATGGCATGGTCTGCACGTTCTCCTGCACCAGGCACCATCTGTTTGCCCCACCCCTACCCCCTCTCCAGCCACAGGAGGGGTCAAGTGTGATGCCTGCACTGTGCTGCTTGCTTGGCGCCCACCAAGTGTGGTTGGCGCGACCGTGGGCGCCCCCCCTCCTTTCTTCATCGGCATGTCTTTCGGATTGCTCTACAAGTGAGTCCTGCTGGAGCTTTGGAACCGCATGTGTGCCCGCGAGAAGTGGATTGTGAACTCAGCGCAGTGATTTCCTTTTTGGCTCTCCACAGCCATTTGGCTGTATTCTGGCTGAACTTTGACTTTGAATATAGCTCGAGCCATTTAGTGGATTGGGAGTCTGCCGAGCCCGCCAGCCAGAGTTCGTCTAAAGCTTTCAAGTGACCTATATATGAGGACAAACGGTCAACAGGAGGTCAACAGTCAACGCGGTCAAAGCAGAATCCGGCTGTAGAATAATAAATTAAAATCCTGAAAAGGAACTCACTGACTCAGCGCCATGTTTCTTCACAAGACTGTAGTATCCATCATCAGGGTGTGGTAGGCTGGCGCGCTGTGTGGCCTTGCGGGCTCTCCTATTAGAGCCCCCCTAGCTAGACGTGTCGTCTAGGCCTTGACTCACGCCCCAGGTTCCTCCGGGCGCGTACGTGTAAAACCTGTAAAACTTTCAGTTGGGGTGGCGTCACACAGACTGCAGTATCCATCACCAGGGTGCAGTGCTTCCTCTATTGGGCGATTAACCGCCTATGGCGGTTTCTGGGAGGACATAATCAATTGTTTTATGAAGGTTAACCTGAGGTAAACCGCAGGTCTCCCTGGTCAACCGCCATTTTTCCCCGTTTTTTTCTTTTGCGCACCCTGCGGCCACCCTGCGGCCGCCGGTGGCCGGGCTGTAAGAATGAATTAATTGAAATCAATTGAAGGAGCACTGCCAGGGTGTGGCGTGCGTGACCCTGCCGTCTCACTTGTTCTTGACGCCGGCCCACACCTCCGGAGCCAGCGCCTCCTCGATCTTGATTGGCGCGTACGTCGTGGCGAAGCCGAGCTTGCTCAGCTCAAGCTGCACCAGCCTGGTGATGGTGTGCATGTGCGTTTGAGTTATTGCGTCCACACCAACATGTGGCCGACACCGCCAACTGCGTGGTGGGCACACCAACACACACGTGGTTGGTTTTTGCGTGCGTGCGTGCGTGCGTGCGTGTGTGTGTGTGTGTGTGTGTGTGTGTGTGTGTGAGTGATTGCGTCCACACCAACATGTGGCCGACGCTGCCACCTGCGTGGAAGGCACACCAACACACACGTGGTTGGTTTGTGCGTGCCTGTGTTTGAGTGTGCGTGCGGGGCTCGATTAACAGAGGCGCGTTCTCGTCGCCGAGCCCTGGACCCAGCAATGCGGCGCTGCTGGTGACGAGGATCTCCGTGCCGCTGACGAGCGGGGTAAAATACGACTGGCCCGGCTCCTGCTAGACTGCCCCTCGGTGGAACACTTCAGGAGCGGCTTGCCCGGCGCTGCCATGGCTTGGCGAGTAGCCGCGGCGCTGCCGCGGCCCGTGCTGGGAGACGGCCCTTATCCTCCCCCCATGCAGGACGCCATGCGGCACCGATCTCGACGAGTTGATCGACGAGCGGAGGAGCTGGCGCCCGTCAATGCATGCTGGACATTGGTCAAGATGGCTGCCCGTGGAGGCGGGCTACCATCACGGCTTCAGCGGTGGCGACCGCCGAGGCAACACAGAGTAAATCCGCTTCACCAATCGCAGCGTTCGTCACCGCGCTCATCCTCGGGGTCGCTCGTCTGCCGGTGACTGGCGTTGGAAGGTCTTCAGGCAGCCTCCATGACAACTCTGTCGTCCATGCCCCCTGGAGGGTGGGACCTGGCCATGCATGAGGCATGGGGCGCCGGCTGAGCCCCATGCAAACGAGAGCTGGACAGCCATGCACTGCCAGGCGGGGACCGTTCCAGTCAGCGCCAGTCGGCTCTGCCGGCTTGACTGGCCACAAGGCCACTACTGTGACCCTGAGGAAGGTCCTCTCCTATATGCTCCTTGCCAGACATGTCTCTCAGAGACCGCTGTTTGGGGTAGTCTAGCCGGCGGGAGCGGTAGTCTATCGGCCGGGAGCCGGCGGTACTCTAGTACTTAAGTGTGCTGGAGTATCGGCGGGTGTCTCTAGTAGAAGAGTAGCCTGCTTAGCTGGAAACCCCGTGTTACTGTGTTACTGTGTGTGTGTGTGTGTGTGTGTGTGTGTGTGCGTGTGGGTGTGTGCGTGCATGTGTGTGTGAGTGATTGCGTCCACACCAACATGTGGCCGAAACCGCCACCTGCGCGGTAGGCACACCAACACACACGGGGTTGGTTTGTGCGTGCTTGTGTGCATGTGTGTGTGTGTGTGTGTGCATGTGTGAGTGAGTGATTGCGTCGACACCAACATGTGGCCGCCACCGCCACCTGCGTGGTTGGCACACCAACACGCGTGGCTGGTTTGTGCGTGCCTGTGTGTGTGTGTGTGTGCGTGTGTGTGCGTGTGTGTGTGTGTGTGTGTGTGTGTGTGTGCATGTGTGTGTGAGTGATTGTGTCGACACCACCATGTGGCCGACACCGCCACCTGCGTGGTTGGCACACCAACACACGCGTGGCTGGTTTGTGCGTGCCTGTGTGTGGGTTTTTGCATGTGTGCGTGTGCGTGCGTGCATGCGTGTGTGCCTGTGTTGGGTGGTAGTAGAGGCGGGGATGCACGCAGGGGGGTCGGTACCGCAGCGTGACTAGTGGCGTCAACATCGGCGCGCCCCAGTGATTTCCTATTCGGCTCTCCACAGCTATATGGCCGTAATCTGGCTGTACTTTGGCCCTAAACACAGCTCAACCCATGCAGTTGATAGTTAGTCTGACAAGCCCGCCAGACAGAGCTCGTCAACAGCTTTCAAATGACCTATGTATGAGGGCAAATGGTCAATGGGAGGTCAACGGTCAATGCGGCCAAAGCAAAATCCAGCTGTGGGATAATTAATTAAACATCCTGAAAAGGATATCACTGGCGCGCCCGACCCAAGCCCCCCCCAGCCTGGGACCCCTGAGACTCAGAGATTCGGACACCGAGGCCCCAGGCGACAAGACCAAAATCGCACCAGGCACGTCCCCAATGACTCTAGGAGGACTCCTAGTGTTGTTTTAAGCCTTGCGGCAACGCTGTGCACCGAGGATCTCCTCGTCACCTCCGAACCTCCAAGTCACAGGGGTCACAGGGGGGTCTCACAGGGGGGTCTCACAGGGGGGTCTCACAGGGGGCTCACAGGGGGGGCTCACAGGGGGGCTCAGGAGGGGGCTCGGGGGGGCCTCATAGGGGGGCTCACGGGGCTCACAGGGGGGGCTCAGAGGGGGGGCTCACAGGGGGGGGGCTCCCCAAGCTCCCAAGTGCTGCGCAGCTGTGCCTACCTGCTGTACACCATGTGGAAGAAGATGTTGTCCGGCGCTAGTCCGTTGAAGAACGAGTAGATACCACCCGGGCGCATCAGACGCGGCAGCTGCGCGCGGTGGTCAAGTGAGTGTGAGTGTGAGTGTGAGTGTGTGTGTGTGCGTGTGTGTGTGTGGTGGCGCAGCAGGTGCGGCGGCTGCGCGTGGTGGTCATGTGAGTGTGAGTGTGAGTGTGAGTGTGAGTGTGTGTGTATGTTTTCTGTGTGGTATAATTGTGCATGCGTGGTGGTCATGTGAGTGTGAGTGTGAGTGTGAGTTTGTGTGTGTGCGTGTGTGTGTTTTCTGTGTGGTGTAATTTGTGCATGCGTGTGCTGCGTGTCCATGTGAGCACACTCCGACAGCACGGTACGCACAGCACGCACGCATTGCATGCACACGCACGCGCACCGCACGCACGCATGCAGCATGCACGCACACAGCACGCACGCATCGCACGCGCACAGCACGCACAGCACACACAGCACTCAGCACAGCACACATCACGCAGCACAGCACACAGCACGCAGCGCGCACAGCACGCACACAGCACGCACACAGCACGCACGCACGCACGCACTGCATGCACACGCATGCGCACAGCACGCACACACGGCATGCACAGCACATCACAGTACAGGACACACGCGCAGCACAGACGAACGACACGCACGTTCAGCACGCACACACACATTGCACGCATATTGCACGCGCACAGCACGCACACACGACATGCACAGCACATCACACTACAGGACACACGCGCAGCACACACGAACAGCACGCACGCACAGCACGCACACAAGCACAGCGCGCACGCACACACTGCATGCGCACGCATGCGCATGCGCACAGCACGCACACACGGCATGCACAGCGCATCACAACACAGGACACACACGCAGCACACACGAACAGCACG
Organism: Chlamydomonas sp. UWO 241; assembly: GCA_016618255.1. Taxonomy (NCBI): domain Eukaryota; kingdom Viridiplantae; phylum Chlorophyta; class Chlorophyceae; order Chlamydomonadales; family Chlamydomonadaceae; genus Chlamydomonas; species Chlamydomonas priscui. The sequence goes on from VFSX01000014.1 coordinate 290,148, forward strand.
CACGCACAGCACGCACACACGCACACAGCGCGCACGCACTGCATGCACACACACGCACACAGCACAGCACAGCACAGCACAGCACGCGCATGCACAGCACTGCACAGCACAGGACACAGCACGCACGCACAGCACACAGCGAGCACAGCACGCACGCACACGCACGCACAGCACGCATCCAAGCACAGCGCGCACGCGCATGCGCGTACACACACGCGCACAGCATGCACAGCACGGCACGCGCATGCACAGCACGCACCGCGTCGTGGAACCCCCGCATGTCTGCGTAGTACTCGGCGTACGTGTCCCAGAACACGCCGTCCAGCTGCACGCCCTCCGCCAGCAGCTGCGGCAGAACTTCCTGCGCACACGCACACACACAAGCACACCAGTGGCCCCGCTCAGTCAACTCGCACCAATAAGGCTTCAATACGGCTTCTCTTACGGCCAGATACAAACGGCCCTATGATGCGTACGTGTCTCAAAACACGCCGTCCGGTTGCACGCCCTCCGCCAGCAGCTGCGGCCGAACTTCCTGCGCGCACGCACGCACACACGCACACACGTGGCTCCGCTCAGTCAACCCGCACCAATAAGGCTTCAATACTGCTTCTCTTACGGCCAGATACGAACGGCCCTATGATGCGTACGTGTCTCAAAACACGCCGTCCGGTTGCACGCCCTCCGCCAGCAGCTGCATCCGAACTTCCTGCGCGCACACACACGCACACGCACACAAATGGCTCCGCTCAGTCAACCCGCACCACTAAGGCTTCAATACTGCTTCTCTTCCGGCCAGATACGAACGGCCCTATTATGCGTGCTTGTCACACAAAAAAACGCCGCCCAGCTGCACGCCCTCCGCCAGTAACCAGCCATGCCCGATTCCTGCCCCAGCCTTGCAAAGTGACCCCACCCTACCAAATTCGCAGCCTCGGGCGGTACCTCAGGCGCGCCGAGACCGCCTCAGGCACACCCGACCGCCTGAGGCGGCGCCTCAGGCGCCTACCACCGCCTGAAGCGCACCACGACCGCCTCGGGCGTTGTGTCCGCCTTCATGTGCGCGTCTCAGACATTGGGGCTGTGATAGGGCCACAAACCTGCCAACACCCGAACAAGAGCCGCACGTTTAGGCAGGGTGCCCCAGCCCCAGTGATTTCCTTTTCGGCTCTACACAGCCATTTGGCTGTATTCCGCCTGTACTTTGATCAAGAACAGAGCTAAATCCATTCTGTGGAGTGGCAGTCTGACGAGCCCTCCAGATAGAGCTCGTCAAAAGCTTTCAAATTAGCCAAGTATGAGGACAAACTGTCAGCGCGAGGTCAACGGTCAACGTGGTCAAAGCAAAATCCGGCCGTGGAATAATTGAAAGAAAGAAAAAATGCCCAGTACTGCCCCATCCCTGCCCCAGCCATGTGCGGCGACCCCCCCCCCCTTCCCCACACACACACATTCACGGGCTTGGAAAAGCATGCCAGAACGCGTGCCCCATCCCTGCCCCATCCCTGCCCCACCTCTGCCCCATCCCTGCCTCACCCCCCCATCCACTTCCACCCACCTGCCAGCGCCCAAACATGAGCCGCACGCCAGGGCGCGTGCCCCAGCCCTTGGCCAGCGCGTGCGCGTACACGTCAGGGTGCGCCTCGATGATGATGTGCGTGCGCGGCGAGTGTGACTGCGCCAAAGGGGGGGCGGGGGCGTTAGCGAGTGTGCGTGAGCGAGGGTCACGGGCGAGCATGTGCGTGCGTGCGGGTGCTTGTGTGCGTGTGCGTGTGCGTGTGTGTGTGTGTGTGTGTGTGTGTGTGTCGACGTGTGCATGTGTGCGTGTGTGTTTAGGTGTGCGTGTGGCCGCGAGAGTGCACGCATGTGCGTGCGAGGGCGGAGGACGGCAGGAGTTCGCCACAAATTGACAATGACGCGCAGTTTACATCCTTCTGGCGGTGAAACGTTCGGTTCCAAAGGTCCAGGGGACACGGAGATCAAATAAAGGCAGGCACTAAGCCCACCAAAGGCGGTTGTTGTTGCGCCTTCTTGTTGCGCCCTACTTGTTCACGCCGTACCCTCACTCCCCACTTCAAACCGCACACACGCATGAACCCTCCCAGGCCAGGCCAGGAGAACCCCAGGTTCTGGCACGAGATGGCTGACTTCCTTGTCGCCTGCTTTGAGACACGCACCGCGTGCACATCAATCATGATGGCAGGTGGCATGCTAGGGGTTTAATTTAGACAGCTGCCGGCCTCTTTCCTAGGGTCTAATGCGCCATCAAAGGCGTCCGAGGATTGTAATATCGACCACAAACACCAGTGAATTTGCAAGGGATCTTGGGGGAATGATGGCTCAACCCGGGCCTCACGGCTCACTCCCTATTCTTAGCCCACCGGAGGCGATTGTTTTGCTTTCGGGTCGAAATTCGCGCAATTTCAACCCGCGGCGCCAGCCCGAATCAGCCAATCTCAACGCGCTGTTGCAGGTCTGCGGGGTGCGGGTTGGCCAACGGAAATACTCACACACCGCCCTCCTCGCCTGTATATACTCGTCGACCAGTCCGAGCCCGAAGCCGACATTCATTACGTCACGGCCGCCCGGACCGCAGATGAGTTCCGCGTGGTGGCGCATCAGCGGGCCCTCCCACCCCATCATCACCGCCTCGCCTGCGTGCACGTGTGTGTGTGTGTGTTTGTGCTAGTGTGTGTGTGCGTGCGTGTGTGTGTGTGTGTGTGTGCACGTGTGCGCGTCTGCGTGTGTGTGTGTGTGTGTGCACGTGTGTGTGTGTGTGTGCGTGCGTGTCTGCGTGTGTGTGTATGTATGTATGTGTGTGTGTGTGTGTGTGTGTGTGTGTGTGTGTGTGTGCATGTGGGTGTGCGCGCGCGTGCGTGTATGTGCGCGCACCTGCCATCTTGCATCGCGAGGCATCCACCCCCGTCCCCAAGACACACGCTCAATGCGCACGACACGCATATCACGCGTCCACGCACCGTCGGCATCCAGCAGCTTGGTCCCGTCCTCAGAGTACACGAGCCTCTGCTGCAGGTACGCCTCGCTACTCTGCGCACCGCTGCTGCTCTCCGCAGCAGGCTGGTTGCCGCTGCCGCCGGCAGCCGTGCGCGCGGGGTCGCCGAGCACGAGCTCTGCCTCCACGCCCCAGCCGACCAGCATGTCCAGCACCTCGGGCGCATGCATGCCGTACTCGCCTGGGCAGGCGCATGGTGGCGCATGCATGGCGTGTGCATGGAGGTCAAAGCCCGACCCCCCCTCCAGCCCTCCCCAATACAGATGCAGATGTTTTACATGTGCATGCATGCACACCTGCCGTGTATCCCTCGTGGTCTTGCAGGTTCCATGGGCAGCCCGCCTGCAGTAGCGCGGCGAGCGCAGGCGCATGGGCCCCATCTGCTGCCTTCATGAGCGCAGACATGCCCGTTGCTGGGTCCTGGTATGACACGTCCACGCCAGCGTCCAGGGCAGCACTGAGGGCCTCCATGTTGCCTGCAGCTGCGGCGGCCAAGTAGGCTTGTCCCAGCACGCCATCGCGCTGGTGTGCCTCTCCCCCATCCACGCTCTCCATTGGAGCGGGCTCTTCAGCACGACGCTTGCTCATCGTGACTTGGTACGTGGCGGCACACAGGCGATGTGCGCTGCGATGAGAAATGGCCTGGGTGTGGGCCTGGGTGTGGCGGCACGTTTACGTGCATTGCACTACATTGCCACGATAGATTGCCAGGGTTGCGTGTGCCAGTATGTGCGATGAGGTAGCAGCAGCACCCGCTGTGCCGTTCGTAGTCAGTGTGCCGCCAGAGCCTGAGCATGTGAGTGTGAGTGAGCAGCAGCAGCCTCCTCTGGCCTCTGGCGGCGTGGATGCTGAGGATGAGGCGGAGGAGAAGCAGGAGCAGGGGGCTGACGAAGGTCAGGCAGGAGTGGAGGAGGCAGGTGGCAGCGGGAAGGTGCGCGCTCGACGTGCATGCCCTTGCATGCAAGCTTGCATGCAGCGCCCCTGCCATGCATGCATGCGCACGTCGGGCACTCTTCTCTTCTGGCAGCATGCGACTCTGCTGAGATCCATCATGGACCTGCATATGCAGTGGCAACCATGACGGGGGCGCTGGGAAGGTTCAGCAGTCGTGCTCTCTTCTGCTGCGGCTTCGTGCAGCCATCCACGTTGCATGGACGGCACGCCATGCACGCACACGCCCAGGCAGACAGCATGTCCCGTGCATGCATGTATCTATCTGCAGGGCGGCGCTGCAGTTGGCGGTGCCCCTCTATCCAAGAACCAGCAGAAGAAGCTGATCAGGAACGCGCGGTGAGGACGTGCATGCGTGTGTGTCGATGTTTGGTTTCGCGTGCTGAATTGCCATCACACGTGTGCTTGGGTACGCTGACACCGCGCGTGGTGGCGTGCGCAGCATGGAGAAGGAAAAGGCAGCGCGCAAGGAGAAGGAGCGGGAGACGAAAAAGGCGCGGAAGGAGACTCGCAAGGTGGGCGGGCGCGTGCATGCGCGGGGGCTCGGGCTTCGCCTCCCTCACTCACACGATTCAGTCAGTCGACCAGCGGGGGACGGGCCCAGCCTCCTCTCCCTCATTCCACAGCGTCTCCGTGGCACTCACCCCCCCTACCACATTCACAACGCCTGAGGCGGCGCCTCGGGCGTCCCATTCACTTGCGCGGATCAGGCGGCGCCTCAGGCGCTCTGACCGCTTGAGGCGCTGCCTGATACGCACCAAGATCATCTCAGGTGTCGCCTTAGGCATTATCCCAACCGCCTCAGGCGCAACACTGACGGCCTCGGGCGCCCACCACCGCCTGAGGCGCACCCCGAACCGTCTCAGACGTTATGACCGCATTCACTTGCGCGGATCAGACTTTGGGATTTTAGTAGGGACCTGGCCAACGCACCCGCCCCGACCTCGGAGACTTCCCAGCCTTGCCCATAAAGTACGACTGGACGCGCACAGCGGGGGGCTGGCAACCACGGCGACTCCTCGCGGGGCACTCGCTGCGCCAACCAACGCACCCCGCTTGCCGGACCCCGCAGGCGGAGATGTTCGCCGTGCTGGAGAGCTGCACCCCGGAGGAGCGGGCGGCACGGCTGGCCGGCTTCCGGGAGACGCGCGCCGAGCGCACGCGCGATGACAAGGCGAGGAAACAGGCGCTGGCGCAGGGCGTGCAGGTGCGTTGCGCTGCGCTGCGCTAGGCTAGGCTGGGCTGCGCTGTGCTGTGCTGCGCTGCGCTGTTTGTGCTGCCTTGCTGCCGAGTGTGCTGCCGATAGTGAGCGCACGCACGACGGCAATGCAAGTAAGGAGGCGCTCGCGCAGGGCGTGCAGGTGCGCTGCGTTGCGCTGTGCTCCGCTGCTGTTAGTGCTGCCTTACTGCCGAGTGTGCTGCCGATAGTGAGCGCACGCGCGACGACAATGCGAGGATGGAGGCGCTGGCACAGGGCGTGCAGGTGCGCTGCATTGCGCTGTGCTCCGCTGCTGTTAGTGCTGCCTTGCTGCCGAGTGTGCTGCCGATAGTGAGCGCACGCGCGACGACAATGCGAGGAAGGAGGCGCTCACGCAGGGCGTGCAGGTGTGCTACATTGCGCTGGGCTGGGCTGGGCTGGGCTGGGCTGGGCTGGGCTGGGCTGGGCTGGGCTGCGCTGCGCTGCGCTGTTGGTTAGTGCTGCCGTGCTGCCGAGTGTGCTGCCGATAGTGAGCGCACGCGCGATGACAAGGCGAGGAACGAGGCGCTGGCGCAGGGCGTGCAGGTGCGTTGTGCTGGGCTGGGCTGGGCTGGGCTGGGCTGGGCTGGGCTGGGCTGGGCTGCGCTGAGCTGGGCCGGGCTGGGCTGCGCTGCGCCGCGCTGCGCTGGGCTGCGCTGTGTTGTGCTGCTGATTGAGTTCTGCCTCGCTGCCGAGTTGTCCCTGCCTGTGCCCTGGCGCCGCCCAGGCGTCTCCCCTGTACACTACCGCTAGCCCGTCATGCTCCATTGTGTGTGTCGTGGTTGTGGACACCGTTCAGCTCTCCTGCCCTTGCGCCATTGCAGGCTGGCACGCCCCTTGTGCTGGACCTGGACTTTCCGGGCATGATGAATGAGAGCGAGCTGAGGCACCTGTGCCAGCAGGTGAGATGGCCCTACCGCATTCCCAGCGCCCGAGGCGCACCCCCGACCGCCTCAGGCGCCGCCTCAGGCGCCACCCCGACGCCTTGGTCACCCACCACCACCTGAGGCGCACCCCGACCGCCTCAGGCGCCACCCGACCGCCTCAGGCGCCACCCCCGACCGCCTGGGGCGCCCACCACCGCCTAAGGCGCACCCGACCGCCTCAGGCGCCACCCGACCGCCTCAGGCGCCACTCCCGACCGCCGAGGGCGCCCACCACCACCTGAGGCGCACCCGCGACCGCCTCAAGGCGCCGCGACTGCCTCGATCTGTGCGCCCCCTGCGTTGGGGATGTGGTGGGGTGGTGTTGATGATGGATTCTACAGTCTGCGTGATGCCGCTAATGGCAACCAACCAACCAGCCAACAAACCGCCCAACCACCCAACCGCCGCAGCTGTCATACTCGTACAGCGTCAACCGCAAGGCACCCCGCCCCTGCCACCTGCACCTGCTGGGGCTTAAGGCAGAAGTCAAGGCTTGCTTCGAGCGCCAGATCACGGGTGGGCAGCTTGTGTTGTGCGTGTGGGTGCGTGCGTGTGGGTGCGTGCGTGTGTGTGTGCGTGTGTGTGTGCGTGTGTGCGTGCGCGTGTGTGTGTGTGTGTGTGTGTGTGTGTGTGCGCGTGCGTGTGTGTGTGTGTGTGTGTGCGCGTGTGTGTGTGTGTTTAAGGCACCCCGCCCCTGCCATCTGCACCTTCTGGGCCTCAAGGCAGAGGTCCAGGTGTGCTTCGAGCGCCAGATCACGGGTGGACAGCGTGTGTGTGCATGTGTGTGTGTGTGTGTGTGTGCGTGTGCACATGCTGCCATGCCCCAGACACACACACACAACAAACACACACACACACAAACACACACACACACGCAAAACCGAATACGCCAAGACAGGCGTCCTTGGACGCGTCCAACAGACTGTAAAATTGACCACAAACACGCACACTGCGCAGGCCTACCCAACTGGCTGGTCACCAAGAGCAAGGCACACACACACGCACACACACACACACACACTGTTGTGCAGGCCTGCCCAACTGGCTGGTCACCAAGAGCGAGGCGTCGTACGTGGAGCACTTTGCCGCGCGCAAGGACAAGCTGGTAGGACGCACGCACGCATGCACACACACACGCACACACACACACACACACACACGAGAGAGAGAGAGAGAGATATTCGTTTCAGTTCTCACCGCACGGGCAGCCTGCTGGCAACCTGGATTACGGCTTACGCACGCACACACACACACGTGCACACACACGCATACACGCACACACGCGCACGTACAAACACGTACACACACGCACGCATGCATGCACACACAGACACACACGCACACACACACACACACAACACGTTGAGCACTTTGCGGTGCGCAAGGACAAGCTGGTAGCACGCACGCACGCACGCAATCACACACGAGAGGGAGATATCGTTACATAGCGCTCTGAACGGCAGACCTATATAGGCTGTTTCTGACACGCACACACACACACACACTCACACGCACGCACACATGCACGCACACGCACACGCACACGTGGAGCACTTTGCGGCGCGCAAAGACAAGCTGGTAGGAGGCACACACACACACACACACGTACACGCCCACGCACATGCATGTGTGGACAAGGTGGACCCTCCTAGCCCTAAGCCCTAAGTCGAAACTCTGAACCCTCAGCCCTACTCAGCCCCAGGCACAAACCCTTAACCCGCACTGCATCCAGTAAACCCTGCCGACATTTTAGGGTTTAGGGTTAAGGGTTTGCGTCAAGTAAACCCCGAGCCCTGAAAACTGAACACTAAACCCTGAACCCCCACCGCTGTACCAGTGGTGTCCTTAAGGAAATCGAGAATGCCCTGTTTGCCCCCGCAACATTGGAGGGAACATGCCGAATTGCCCCGCAGGAGGCATTTTGTTTTGCGGAAAAGTATGAAAACTCCTTTTCACACTTGTCGGAGCGAAATTCGCGATTCGCCCCCGCAATTTCCCCCCGTTTTTGCCCCCGCTGCGGGGGCTGCGGGGGCGCTAAAGACATCACTGCGGTGTACCTGACGGCCGACCCGCAGACCGAACTGGGCGACTCTTAACCCTTAACCCTGTCTACACCTCTAAACCCTAAAACCTTTAAGGGGGGGGTGGGGGTGAAACCCTTAACCCAAAAAACCCACCGGTGTACCTGACGGCCGACCCGCAGACCGAACTGGGCGACTCTTAACCCTTAACCCTGTCTAAACCCTATAAACCCGAAATCTGTAAACACTCAACCCTAAACCCTAAACCCCCACAGGTGTACCTGACGGCCGACTCGCAGACCGAGCT
>VFSX01000014.1:303602-331102 GCA_016618255.1 Chlamydomonas sp. UWO 241
GGACAAGGGGTTAAGTCTTGTTTTGTGGGGTGCTAGTGAGTGGGAGCCCCCCGGAGCGCAACTCACTAGCCGAGGTGAGAGGAGACGGTGAGGGCGCTGGCAGGCGAGTGGGAGGAGAAGGCTTCGGAGGAGGCGAGCAAGCAAGCAAGTAGACAGGCAGGCAAGCGAGCGGTGGACAAGTTTCCCAAGGTCCAGCGCCGCCCCCAGTGCCGCCCCCAGCGCCGCCCCCAGCAGGAAGGGGAGCAAGTCAGGCAGCCATGGAGCGGAGGCTCAGGCCGTCCACGCTTCCAGCCAGCTTGATGACACATGGCAGCTGCCAGATGACCAGCCGGAGGATCTCCACCACGGCAGCGCGCTTGCCTGCCTGGTGGAGGGGGCTGAACGGGCGGAGCGGCCAGAGCACAGTTGGGGCAGCACCACCAGCTGCGGACTCGACCCAGGCAGCGGGCAGCGCCACAAACACGACCGCCACTGCGCTGAAGAGGGTACCGACCGTACGCCGCACACACAGCGGGTCCGCTTCACCCGACATCACTGGCGGTGGCGCATCTGGGAAGAGGACGCGGCGCAGGGCCGCCCTCCAGGCAACGCCCCCATCATAGGCGCCGCATTCCAGGCCGCGCGAAACTGCCCCAGCACGAGCGGCGCGCACGTCGGAGACACAGCACCGTGGGCCAGGAGGCAGGCGTCGTCGCGCGTGCTGCACACCATGGTCGAGCAGAGCAAGCCACGCCAAGCGCGCACAGGTCCTGCAAATGCCAGGCAGCGCTTTGCGCACGTGGGCGCGGCCCTCTGCCCGCCGTGGGTAGCACCGCACTGAAAAGCGCGAGCTCAGCCACATCACCAGGCCCCCCCCCGCCACTCGACCGTCCGCTGCCCGGCCGGCACCTCCAGCTGGAGGAGGGGGTCGGTCCAGAGTGGCCTCCGCCCCCTCACAGCTCAGCATGCGCCCCGGAATGCGCACCACCGCTCAAAGTTTGTGGCCCAGTGCAGATCTGGGCAGCGGATGCTGGGCAGCGGATGCTAGTGCCCAGCTGGGCTGGTGCTGGGCCGCGGATGCTGGTGCCAGAGAAGCTGGCGGAAGCTGGCGTTGTTGTGTACACAAATCAAAATAACAAAAATGATCCTCTGAAAAACGCTCGCAGCGACCCGGAGGGAACGTTATGTAATGCCATGCATGGCCTGTTTGGCCGCGGATAACGCGTGTGCTCGAACGTGTCCAGTGCATGCGCCCCAGATCTCGCCGCTCAGCGCGCCCCTGCCCCCCAAATACACCCGAGGGTCTAGAAACGCGACCGTGGTTCCATCACAGCAGCATAGGAAACGCTGGGGGGGGGGGGGGGGACAGAAATTTCGAGATTTGGACTTGTGTGGGCGAAGATGCTGTGGACGTCGAAGACGTGGTCGTGCTGACTTCTCAGTCACTTCCAAACAAACCACGCACTCCCCCTTCCTCTAGCGCCGTTAAGTCGTTGCATTGTTACTAGTTTGCTCTGCGCGTACGAGTACGCGCTACGCACACGCTGCCTCCCTCCTGCCCGGGCCCGGGCGCCTCGCTCTCTGCCAGGTGCGCGCACAGTCACACAAGCAGACGGGCATGCATGCCCTGGTACGACACGCTGGGCCGCGGGCATGCAAGAGCTAGAGCTTGGACGCGAGCTTGGTCTCGCGCTGCGCCGTGGTAGTGGTTGCAACTACTACTCTGCATGCACGCCACCACTAGACCATCCTTGCTCACAACAAGCACGCTGTGCCACGCAGATGGGCAGAGAGAGCCCGCAAACTCAACTTCCTTAAACGAATTCGCAACAGAGGTTCACCAGGAGCACCAGCGCAACGCGCAGCCGTAAGCAACGCCGCTTTCAAAATGGTGAGGGGTTTGGTGGGCAATGCGCCACCTAAAAGTGCTGTGCCGCTCCACCTGGCCAACGAATTGGGTCAAACGCCCCCACCACCGCAGTTCTTCGCCTGCTTTCGGAAGCCCGCTGACGCACCATCTTACGCGGACACTGACATCAGCTCGTCCTTCCACATGGTGGGTAGGAGGTCCCAATAAGCGCGCCTCACAAAAACAGCTCAGCACGGCTTCCAACTCACTCTCTCTGCTCCCCCTCTGCCAGCCTGTCCCACAACCGAAGCTTGTGATCCCCTGCGAGCTGCCAGAGCCGCGGGAGCTGGGAAACTCCCTGGAGATGAGCGTAGGGGAGGCGTGGGAAGGTGGGCGCGCGCCTGTTCGCACACACAAACCCAACCAAGCCTGCGTGCATGCGTGTGTGTGTCAGCAGCGAGCCATGCCCGGCCGCAGTGCCTGTCTGAATGTGTGCCCCACGCTCACGCACTCTGGTCCCTCGCCCTCGGATCGCAGACGTGGACCAAGCCGCGCTCTACAGTGCGAGCTCGATGACGACGACAATGTCGCCGCCATCACCACCTTCAGCGACTGCGGAGGGTTCAGGCTGAGGTGCGGCGCAGGGGGTGGGGGCGAGCCGCGCCGCACCACAGCCGCGCTGCACCATTGCCGCGCCGCACGGCTGCTCTTCTCTGCTGCTGGCGGTGCACGCTCGCTCACGGGCACACTCGTACGCACGTGCTGCTGCCGACCGACACCCGTTGTGCCCCCTCTTCCACCCACCTCTCTGTGCCCCAACCTCATCTCCACCCACAGCTGCCGCTACAACATCGGCCACGAGGAGCCGTCGTCGTCGTCGCCGCGCCACCCCGCCGCGTGCGCGCTCGTTGAGCCGCTGCCGCTGCTGCTCCCCTCTCTTGAGGAGTTGGCGCCGCTCCCGTCGCTGCCGCTGCCGGCGCTCCACTCCACTCCTCTCCGCTTGAGTATGCCTGGGCTCAGTGAGCCTGGCGGCATGCCCGAGGGCATTGAGCTGCACAGCCTCATTCGCAGTGGCACCTTTGGTGACGTGTACTACGGTGCGTGGGTGTCACAATCACCCCCTGTGGCCCTTCATGCCGAGCCAAGGCTCCACAGTGGCTAGCAGGGACTTTACACAGCCTTTAGCTGGGGGTGGGAACCAAGTGTGGGTGCTGCGACGTGTGTGCGCTCCGATGGATGGATACCACAGCCCTGTGTGGCGTCTGGCTACACGTATACACGGCCGTGCCCAGCGCGCTCTGTGCCCGCTGTTCTTTATATGCCTCTCCACGTTATTCATGGTAGCGCCTGCCTTGGGCGCAGCACCCGTGGACGACGCCCTCCCCGGAACTGAACCCCACACATGCGTGCACACACACACATGCGAACACACACAACAGGCTCGTGGAAGGCAGCCGACGTCGCGATCAAGGTCGTGAGCCACGACGCGACTGCCCCGCTCGACGCGGTCGTCGAGGCCGCGATCGGGCTCTCGCTTACGCATCCCAACATTGTGCCGACGCTCGCGGCGTTCTCGCTCACTCGCAACGGTGGGTGGGGCGTGCGGCCGAGCGTGCACACACACAGCATCCGTGGCGGCAGCACACGCATGGGTGCACGCAGCTCTGGTGCTCCGAATGACGGTGGCATGTTTTTCAGGCAGCGACACCTCGCCTTAATGTGAAAGGCGTGTAAGACCGTGCTCAGCGCGGGATGCCGACTACCCAAATTGAGGCTGGCGATAGGCCCCTCTGTGTGGGCATGGGCACACCTGGCGATGGAGATACCACTGCCACTACGCGCGCTGATGCACACACGTGTTGACCCCCTCACCCCGAAGGTGTCAGCAGTCCCCAAATCAATGAGAGGGACCTGTTCGCATCCCATGCGCCCCGCGTGTCCAGCAGGCTGTTGGTCGAGATCCCCGCAGCGTCCACGTTCATCATCATGGGTGGGTGCGCGGGGACTCGGGTGTGTGTGAGCGTGCGTGTGGTGTGTGTGTGTGTGTGTGTGTCCCTCATCTAGTTGAGGTCCCGGACTACTTGGTCGGCCCTCCTCAATCCCACGCCTTGCAAGAGCGTGCTGTTGACATGTAGACATGCCCCCACAATCGCAGACCTCGTTGAGGGGCGCTCGCTGCGTGAGGCGCTCGACGACGGTTCCCTGTGGCGGTCGCCGCAAACCCAGCCGTTGCGCGGCAGCAACAGCACGGCCTCGCCGCACACCGCTGCCGCCAGCGACGTCGGCGACGTCGGCACCTTGACACCGCAACGGCGCATCTGCCAGGTGCTCGACCTCGCAGCCGACGCGGCCGGCACGCTCGTGTACCTGCACGCCAACAGCGTGGCGCACGGCGACTTCAAGGCCGACAACCTGCTCGTGCGCCCCGGCGCGCGCAACGGCGGCGGCAACGGCGCCGGCGCGTGGCACTTGCTGCTCGCCGACTTCGGGCAGAGCTGCGTCACGGTCGCGCCAACCGACGTCCCGGCTATGGCGGCTGCGACAGCTGCAACGGCGGCGGCCCTCGGCAAGAACGCTCCGCCGCTCCGTGCGGCGAGCGCGGCGACGTTGTCGTGCGCCGCGACCTCGCCGCACGCGCCGCCGCTCCGCGCGGCGAGCGTGGTGGCGCTGGCGGCGCGCTCCAACGTGGCCACGCACATGACGCTGATGTGCGCCGCGCCCGAGCGCCTGCGCGGAGGCCTGCCAACAATCGCTGACGACGTGTACGCGTTTGGCGTGCTACTGTGGGAGCTGTACACCGGGAAGCGGCCGTTCAACACGTGAGTGAGGGTAGTAGCAGTGGGCCATGCTTAACTTGCGCTTTGCACTGCCGCGTTTCCCCGTGCCCTGCTCCATCGTTGGCGTGTATCGTGCGTGTATTGGCACGCGTAGTGCCCCCCCCCTTCCCTTCCCCCTCCCGCCCCTCCCCCCTATGGACCCCTTGCCCCCCCCTTATCCCCCCCCCCTTCCGCCGCCTCGCTCCCCCTCTGTAGCTACCGCCTCGCCGACCTCGTGCAGCTGATGCAGACGCCGCGCGCGACGGAGCGCGCGCTCACCTTCGACGCGCACGCGCCGCCAGCATACGTCTCGCTGTGCCGCGCGTGTTGGGAGTACAACCCGGCCGACCGGCCGACGATGCAGGATGCAGCGGACGCGCTCGCGGCGATGCGCGGCAACGCGAACGACGCCGACCGGCCCGGCCCCCACTCGCTGCCGCTGCTGCCCATGCCGCGTAGGAGCTCTGACTTGGTGCGGCTCGCGCCCATGAGCGTGAGCGCCGACTCGGTGCAGCTCGCGCCCATGAGCGTGAGCGCCGACTCGGTGCAGCTCGCGCCCATGAGCGTGAGTGCCGACTCGGAGCAGCTCGCACCCGTGAGCGTGAGCGCTGCTGCGTGCCCGCCGTGGCACCGGGGGGCGCTCAGGGCGCCGCTCCACGCTGCACCCGCGACGCGCGCGCGTCGGTGGCTACCGCTGCGCTGCCCGTTCCCGTCCCCGGGTCCGCCCGGGCGTGAGGAGATCTCGGTGCATGAGCGGGTATGCAGCATCATGGAGGAAGGGCTCCCGAGCTTCTCGCTGTCCGAGGCGGCGTGGCTCGGGGGCCCGACGAGTGTCACCCTGATGACGTGCTCTGATGCGTGACGCTCAGTTGGCGAGCTCTGACGCGTGGCGTTGTCATGCGTGACCCCGCCTGTGACCGCGTGAGGCCACGCGCGCGTGTGTGGCGCCGAGGCCATTGGCCCATCCACGGCTTGGGTTTTCTCTCTCTCTCAGCTTGTGTGTGTGTGTGATGCATGCAGTGGAATTAATGCATTTCATGCAAACACATCGTGCATGTTGGCCGCATTCTAGGGGATGGAAGTTGATATGCACACGAGACGAGATCAAGCCATTGAGTGGGTCTTCGTTGCCTGGGTATGGGGTGTTGTGGAAAACATGCCATGTGGATGCACGATCCACACGCAATGCATTGAGCCATACACAGGGAAAGCGGCAATCTCGCGCCGCTGCGTCCGAATAGTATTCTGTACCTCCCCTCGGGGGTTTGGGGGGGGAGGGGGTGCATACTTGGCTGCACTTGCCCCGATCCGTGAGCAAGAGATATGCACATTACCAGTATATCTGTATTCTGTGGAAAACTTCAAACATGCGAGCTGCATAGCAAACATGCGAGCTCTACTGTTGTGACCTAGGGTCACGAACCCTTAACAACAAGCTGGACCCTTAAACCCTGAAGCTTGAGGAGAGGGGCGTGCGAGCGAGTGGTCTGTGATGCGGACAGCTCTACTCGCCCGTATGTGTACATATCCACCCACCACTGCCCCTTCTTTCCTGATTTTCAAGTTACTAAGTCTTTCTTGTGGCACATGAAGAAATGCCTTCCAGAAATGCCATCGAGTGGCGCCGTATGCCGTATACTCGCGTGTGCTGTACCCCATACTGTTTGCATCTCTAAACTTACAAGTAAGCTCTCCTTCCATACATAGAACTGCATATTTCCAGGGGCGTCCAGGCGCGACGACCGGAGCGCAACTTGGGTACTTGCGTACTTAAAGCATCCAAGTTGCAGCCGAGGGCGTGAATTTTTTAAGGGAGGGGCGGGGGGCACACGGCAGGGCCCCCGCCCTCCCAGCCCCCCCCCCCCCCGCCCCACATGTGGCGCCGGGCGCACACCGTGAGCAATGGGCCCACAGCCCTTGCAATACTTTTGTTAGCTTGCCCCACGCGAGCGAACCCTGTTTTGTGTGGGGTCCTTCCACCACCAGGGTCCTTCCACCACCAGCGAGCTTGGTGTGGAGCAAACGCAGGGGGGAGGGTCGTAACCTGAGCCTACTACTGTACCACTACCTGACTTGAAAACTGTACCCCACCAACTTTTTTGTTGCAGGTATCCTGCAGGTTTCCATGGAATAAACAGTCGCATCGCTTTTTCTAGCAAAAATCCATGGAAACCATAATAAAGAGCTGTTTGGAATCCTCCGACAACGCGCGTACGTCCCAAGTTTTGGACCGCGCCGGCGTCTGCTTCTCATTTTGGCGGGCACGGCACACCCCGATTTCCTAATCAACCACTGGCTATGAGAATGAGTTGCTTAAGGGTTGGTATAGGGAGAGGCACTCGAGGGCTGTGACGCGTCCAACAGTTCTGCCGCTCGTCTGTCTCATTGTCTAAATATTCTTTAGGATTACGCGCCTTCCCATACTTTGAAATCCCTCTCCTTCCTGTCCGTCTTTTTTGTCTCAGGGGCAAAAAACTCCCACCCCTTCTTCCGCCACCTTACAACCAATCTCACTGGAGCCCAGGAAAATGGGGACCCCACTCTCATTCACTCCGCCCACCCACCAACACAAACTCAGTTATTTATGAACACCTGAACACTGCCTGAACACATGAGTATACAAACATGTACATGTAAATGCAGTATTGTGAACTGATATACATACAGTATTGTGAACTTATATACATTAAAAATGCAGTATTGTGAACTTATATACATACAGTATCGTGAACTTATATACATTTAAAAATGCAGTATTGTGAACTTATATACATACAGTATCGTGAACGTATACATTAAAAATGCAGTATTGTGAACTTATATCATACAGTATTGTTAACTTAGAGACCCACGTTCAGGCGTGGTGTATGCTATGCACAACACGTGCACCAGCCTGCCTGCTTGTCATAAGCGTGTAAGAGTGTGATCACTTACCATCATCCGACCAACACCAGGCGTTGGCTATCCCTGAGACGCACTCAGCCCTCCCTTCTTGACATGGCCAGCCAGCAAGGGATGGACTGCTCTCAGAGGGTTGGCGAGTCGAGAGGACTGCTGCTGTGTACAGGAGTCGCACGGACAGAGTCTCAAGCACCGAGTGCTTTGTGATGCAGCGACGCCAGCCTCACATGTGCTAGATGTGGCGGACCGAGCGACGCCAGGCACAGTGGAGCTACTTGCACCACAGACAGCTCGCACGACTGAAGGGTGGGGGCCCGGGCAACACACGCGCCTCCCGAGCCCGCTGGAGGTCTGCTCCGCTAGTGCCAACTGCCTCCCATCTGAACCCGCCTGCACCCACCCAATGGATCCCACACCCCACCGCTGATCTTGCGTGCGCGCTGCCGTAAGGACTGCTCCACAGGTGCACCAGGAGGCCCCCAGCACCCAATTCACCCTGTCGGTGCCCCCCCCACCCCCCCACCCCTGCCGCAGCGACCAGAAGAAGCCCAGAACAAGCACGTGATTTGGCACAGGTGGCTGTCAGGCAGCGCAAATGTGAGCGGGACCCGCGCATGCGCTGCCGTCACTGCAGACAGTGCGTCCATTGGCTGACACCTGCTCAGGAGAACATGCGCATGGAGTCGTTCCATGCCAACATGCGAATGGCGTGGGCGAAACGTGCGACGCCGAACTCAACTTTACAGCACGCACATTCTTGCAGTACTACCTCTAGGCCCCTGCGTGCTCCCCCTGTATGTGCGCATCCCCCTCGACGCACGACACAGGGCACGTGGGACCGGCGCCTGGGTCCGGGAAGTGGTAGTTGCACCGGTGCATCGCAGGAGACCCACAACACCTTCTCAAAGCACCCCCCCAGGAACAAGTAAGAAATCGGGCGCTCCTCTGCACACGCAAAAAATAAGCGTGCAATTTGGGACAGGTGGCTGTCAGTAACAGTAACACGGGGTTTCCAGCTAAGCAGGCTACTCTTCTACTAGACACCCGCCGGTACTCCAGCACACTAAAGTACTAGAGTACCGCCGGCTCCCGGCCGATAGACTACCGCTCCCGCCGGCTGGACTACCCCAAACAGCGGTCTCTGAGAGACATGTCTGGCAAGGAGCATATAGGAGAGGACCTTCCTCAGGGTCACAGGTGGCTGTCAGGCGGCGCAAAGCGACAAATGTGAGCGGTACACGCGCGCTGCCCTCACTGCACAGCGCGTCCGTGGCTGGCACCTGTTCAAACAGAAGCCCATGCACATGGAGTAAATCGGAGTCGTGCGCATCGACGTGGGCAAACCGTGCAACACCGCGCCCTGCGTACTCAACACAACAGCCAGACCAGCAGCATCCACTACTGCAGCACTACCGTCTAGTGGGGAGGCGATAAGGGGAGACGGGCAGTAGTGAAGTTGGTGGTGTTTAAAAACACCGGTTTGTTTGAGGTCAAGGTTTTGCGTAGACCGTATTGCATGGCGGGGGTTGCATGCCAGCAGCTCCAAGCACGAGTGCGTGCTAGGCGATGCTTAGCCTCCGAAGCCGTAGAGCGTGCGCCCCTGGCGCTTGAGCGCGTAGACGACGTCGAGCGCGGTCACGGTCTTCCTGCGCGCGTGCTCAGTGTAGGTGACTGCGTCCCTGATGACGTTCTCGAGGAAGACCTTGAGGACGCCGCGCGTCTCCTCGTAAATCAGGCCGCTGATGCGCTTGACGCCGCCACGGCGAGCGAGGCGGCGGATGGCAGGCTTCGTGATGCCCTGGATGTTGTCGCGGAGCACCTTGCGGTGGCGCTTGGCGCCGCCCTTGCCGAGGCCCTTGCCGCCCTTGCCGCGTCCAGACATGTTTGAGTAGTGTGTGTGTGTGTGGTGGGGGGGGGGTAGTGAGCTTGGAAGTAGTTCCAAGTGACGTGAGTGCGAGGAGACGAGGTACTTGAGGGGGGCGCGAGAAGGGCGCGTCCTGCTGATCCGCCACTTTGCAAGTCAGGGGGCGCGGTCAACGCCAGTCAACGCACCCCTCGCCTTGCAAAGTGACTGATCACCAGGACGCCCCGCTGTTTCGCCACTACTTGACCCCGCCCCGCTGCTGTGTCCCACTACCTGAGGACCCCCCTTCAGACACAACACCATGGCCCGCACCAAGCAGACCGCCCGCAAGTCGACCGGCGGCAAGGCCCCGAGGAAGCAGCTCGCCACCAAGGCGGCTCGCAAGTCGGCCCCCGCGACGGGCGGCGTCAAGAAGCCCCACCGCTACCGCCCTGGCACCGTCGCCCTGCGCGAGATCCGCAAGTACCAGAAGTCGACCGAGCTGCTAATCCGCAAGCTGCCGTTCCAGCGCCTGGTGCGTGAGATCGCCCAGGACTTCAAGACCGACCTGCGCTTCCAGTCCTCTGCTGTGCTCGCCCTCCAGGAGGCAGCTGAGGCCTACCTGGTCGGCCTCTTCGAGGACACCAACCTGGCGGCCATCCATGCCAAGCGCGTGACCATCATGCCCAAGGACATCCAGCTGGCGCGCCGCATCCGCGGCGAGCGCGCGTAAGCGCAACAGCTCTCATGCACTGGACATTGACCTTCGCTGCAGCAGGCAAGCAGCAACCAACCCAAACAAACAGGTGTTTTTAAACACCACTACTCTCTCAACAGTCAGTCACTCAGTCTCTCCCCTGCCCCTGACAATGCACCACGCGCGCTGCTGGTGGGGATCCACATGGGGGGAGCATGCATGCGTGGCGCCGTGGTTCGTGGGGAATGGTGCCTGCCCCTGGTCCTCACGCACCCAACCACCCCTCCCGCCACTGTAAGTACCACTGCTCTCGACACTGTTGGGGGGCAGTCACATCGAGCCAGGGGGTGTGGCCTCGCGTCGTGAGGCAGCGCTGGTGCGTGCACGACCCCTGCCCTGCCCCCACCCGCCGCCTCTGCCCGCGTACGCACACACATGATGAGCAACGCTTCCTGTGCATGCTCAGCCGCTCTCATCAGACACTCACCGCTTGCGCTGCGCCACGGAGGCTCAAGAGGGAAGCGCTGCAGCCAATTTTGACCGGGGCGGGCTCGTCAACTGCTTGCCCTTCTTGGGGCAGCGGCACAGAGTGGCCACTCCCCCGGGGGGGGGGGGGCATGCCGCCTTGCCGTTGCCTGCCTCTGTGGGCGTCACCGGGGGGGCACCATTGCGGTCGCAAGGGATGGGCAGAGGGCGGTGTGGGTGGGCACGAGGGGGAGGAAACACCAACAACCAACAGTGCCCATTTCCTCTCCTGTCCCATCAGCAACACTTTCTTCTGGCTGTTCCCACAGCACCATTGCTGCGCTGCTCGCGGGTGCACATACATATGATGGCCCGCGCGCACATGCGCAGATGCCCCCATAAGGTGTTATGCTACGTCGTGCCTTGGAGCAGCAGCACTCCTTCTGGGCAGTACGCAGTGGCAGGCACGGCTGCTACTAGCTGCAATCACGGCTTTTACTCCTCAGCACGCAGTGGCGCTACTGCTACTAGTTGGCACGCACGGCTACCACTTGGCAGCACACAGTGACAGGCACAGCCGCTACTAGCTGGCACGCACAGCTCGCACTCGGCAGCACGCAGTGGCAAGCTATTACCATGTCAACACTCGGATGCCCGTGACGTGCCGCTTGGCCGACATCACCGAGAAGCAGCGAGCAGTGCGTGCACACAGTGCGGGTGACCCATGCATACACGCACGTCCGCGATGACAGGGGCATGCACGCAGCTGAGGCGCAAGCATGCAGTGGAGGCAGAGATACAGACGTAGTGGGTCGAGTTGGTGGTGTTTAAAAACACCGGTTTGGGTTGGTTGGCCAACTGTTGTCGAGCGCGCGGGAGGGGCAGCGAAACAGGCAGTGGTGGCTGCCATGATGGTGCTCCCCCTCCTCGGCGTGCTGTTTTTGGTAGTGGCTACTTGCTCAGGAGGTGCCGGGTGCTGTGCAGTGGGTCAGCCGTTGACTGAGCGCGCATTTACGCGGACGTGAACTTGGTGACGGCCTTGGTGCCCTCGGACACGGCGTGCTTGGCGAGCTCGCCCGGCAGCACGAGGCGCACGGCAGTCTGGATCTCCCGCGACGTGATGGTGGGCTTCTTGGTGTACCTGCTCAGGCGGGAGGCCTCGGTGGCGACCTTGTCGAACATGTCGTTCATCATCGAGTTGAGGATGGACATGGCCTTGGACGAGACGCCCGTGTCGGGGTGCACCTGCTTGACCACCTTGTAGAGGTAGATCTTGTACGTCTCCACGCTCTTCTTGCTCTTCTTCTTCTTACCGCCGGCCTCCTTCTTGGTGACGACCTTCTTGGCCGGGGCCTTGCTCGCCACGACGGCCGCGGTCTTGGGCTCCTTGGGTGCCATTGTTGTGTGTGTGTTGGGGGTTGGGTCTTGTGGAGTTGGACTGGTAATAGGCAGCGTGAGGGGGCTCTTTAAGAGGGGGCGCGGCGATGCAGACCCCCGGATCAGCAGGACGCTGTCGCCACCTCGAGTTAACGCGCGTTGACCGTGAGTGACCGTCCTGCTGATCCGGGGGTCTGCATCGCCGCGCCCCCTCTTAACGCGCCCCCCCGCGCCCCAGTCTCACTACCGGTCCTCTCTCTCACTACTCTCCACTACTCAACCAACACCATGGCCAAGGGATCCGCACCCGGCGCTGGCCGCAAGGGCGGCAAGAAGGCTGTGAGCCGCTCCGCCAAGGCCGGCCTCCAGTTCCCCGTGGGCCGCATCGCCCGCTACCTCAAGAAGGGCAAGTACGCCGAGCGCGTGGGTGCTGGCGCACCCGTCTACCTCGCCGCCGTCATGGAGTACCTCGCTGCCGAAGTGCTCGAGCTGGCTGGCAACGCGGCACGCGACAACAAGAAGAACCGCATCATCCCCCGCCACATCCAGCTCGCAATCCGCAACGACGAGGAGCTCTCCAAGCTGCTGGGCACCGTCACCATCGCGGCGGGTGGCGTCCTCCCCAACATCCACTCCGTGCTGCTGCCCAAGAAGAGCAAGAAGGCCGAGGCGAGCGAGTAAACGTTGACTCCCCCCTCCTGTCCGCGTTGATTGCACCCACCTGGCACCTCCAGGCAGCCACAACCAACTTATAAAAGAAACAAAAATAGCACGTGGAGCAGCAGCACGGCAGCCACCGCCGCCTGCCGTCGCCCTCTGCGCGCGTGACAACTGGCAACCAACCAACCCAAACCGGTGTTTTTAAACACCACCAACCTTGACCCCACTTGACGGACAACTGGGACTGATATCTGCCTCTCTGACATGCAGCAACTCGAGTGCACCTGTGCCACTGCGTGCTGCCTTGTAGGCACGCCCCTCGCGTGCACCCCCTACAGATCTGAAGCGAGGTTAAACCCCATGGGAGAGAGGTTCAACCCAGGTTTAACCTGTACTAAAAGCCATGACAGGTTAAAGGTAGGTTCACTGGGTTTAACTGTGTGTGTGTGTCATAGCGACAGCTGCGGCACGGTGCGCGTGTGTTCATGTGCGGATATGTCCCTCCCACCTTCCCGCTCCGTGGAAGCCGAGCAGCGCTGCTCCCCTGCACGTGGTGTGTGTGTCGCGACAGCAACTGCGGCGTGGTGCACATGTGTGTTCACGTGCACGTGCGGATATGTCCTTCCCCCCTCCCCGCTCAGTGGAAACCGAGCAGCTGCACACACACACACTCACCTGATTTCGGTGTGTTTGACGCGGCGACTGCTGCGGCGCGGTGCGCGTGTCTGCACGCGTGCACGCGCGGATTCTTCCCCCCCCCCGCACCCCCGCACCCACCCTTCCACCAGCTCTATGTAAGCCGAGCAGCTACCCCCTGCGTTGCGTTACACCTTGTTGCAAAAAGTATGCAAAACGAAAAATGAAACTGCACCTGGGATCGAATCGTCAACTTTGAGGTTGTACGCAAATCTGTGCGCAAATCTGTACTATTTCAGAAGGCTCGACCAATAACATGGGCTACCATGCATTGTGTACATTCATTCCGGAAGTGAGACCCCTGAGCCTGCGGCGCACCCCTTGGCCTTGCCTTTTTCCATCCCTTTCCCGTCTCTCTCTTTTTTCCCGTCTCCCCACACATACAGTGAGCCCGGCGTCCCCTCGGGGGTGTTTGGGAAGTACCACCGGCACGTGTAACCAATTCTCTCTAAGCACCTTGAAAAAACACAAGCAAGTGCTGCCCCGCCCGTCCCCCGGAGGGCCCCGCCCGCCCCGGCCACTCTGTGGCTTGGGTTTTGATACTGATTTGCCGAGTTTGCGGGTGGCCTGTCCCACGGGGTGGGCTACGCCGGACGGTTGATGCTCTACTAGAGTGTGCGTGCCCATAAAATACAAAAAACACAAAAACAATTGACAGTAGACAAGCGCATGCCATTGAGCGTGCCCCCGGAAGTGAGAGACCGATGAGCCTGCGGCGCACCCCTTCGCCTTCCCTTTTCCCATCCCTTTCCCGTCTTCCCACACATACAGTGAGCCCGGCGTGCCCTCGCGGATGTTTGGGAAATATCACCGGCACGTGTAACCAATTCTCTCTAAAAGCACCGCCCGCCCCCTGGAGGGTTCCGCCCGCCCCGGCCACTCTGTGGCTTGGGTTTTGATACTGATTTGCCGAGTTTGCGGGTGGCCTGCCCCACGGGGTGGGCTACGCCGGACGGTTGATGCTCTGCTAGAGTGTGCGCGCCCATAAAATACAAAAATGCAGAAAAATGCGCATGCCGGAGCTGGGGTAAACCTGGGTTAAACCCGGGTTGAACCTAAAACCTGGGTTAAACCTTACATCTTAAACCTGGGTTAAACCAGAGCAATTCCAAGGGTAATCTGGAGCACAGTTACACCCATGTACATCCTGGTAAAACCAAGGTTTAGCCCCTTACGGTTGAGCAGAGGTTTAACTCTCTTCTAGGTTAAAACCGTGATTTGCGCTGGTTTAACCCTGGTTAAACCTGCAACGAAGTTTAACCCAAGTTTAACCTCATATTAATCAGGGTTGAACCTTGGAAGGTTAAACCAGGTTTAAACCTCGCAGGTTAAACCCAGGTTGCTCGAGGTCTAACCTGGGTTAAGCCCGTCATGAGGTTAAACCTATGTAAACCACTGATAAACCGAGGTTTAACCCCACCCTCGGATGTGTAGGGACCGCTGTCGTCCGTCTCACGTGAATGTGTATGTGCATATGGCGCATACGCTCTGCACGGGTTGGCCAGGCATGGTGTGGCCTCCGCGGCACTCATCCTCCTGGCACTTGCCCTCACGCGACGGACGCGGGGTTGCACAAAGCAGGGGTACACGAGGGCGCGACCAGATGGCCTACCCACTGGCTCCGCCAGCTTCCTTCATACCGACGGCAGCGATCCCCCCTGACACTTCCACTGACCTCCCCCTCTCCCCCCTCTTGACTTCTAAACACAGTCACCGTGACACCGTGTGACACTGTGACAGTAACATGTCCTCAAGGGCAAGTCCCCACATCCTGTGACGCACCGCCACCAAAACCAGCCTCTTGGCCGATGCTTCATCCAGCACCCACGAGCAGCAGCACCCGAAGAGAAAAGAGCGCTTGTTGACTCCCAGACTTCCTTGCGAACCTCCTCTCCCCAAAGCTCCTGACGCGGCTGCGCTCTTAAGCCACAGCAAAAGGCGGCGACCATTCTGTCTCAGCGCTTTGGTGTTCGTTTGATTACAATCGCGCGTGACAACAGAGGTCGCGGCTCAGGCCCCACCGGCTGCAGATGGTGACCTACCAAAAGGCACGAGCAGTCGCCACCCACGACCAATGTGGAGCAGGTTTACTCTGCAGCCAGGCACTGCTCTCCCTAACTTTCCAACTCCTCGAAAAGAGCATAGCGTAGAAAACGCACGATGAAGAGCCCAACAGGGTAGGTAGGTGGGATCCAAAAGGCCAAAAGGAACGGGAATCTGCAAAATACTGAGAAAAGTAGCGGTTCTAGCGACCCAAGCAGACATACAGGGAGGTGCTAGTCCCACTTGAGCGTTCCGTGACGCGTTCCGTACTTCTCGCCTAACTTCTCGCCTGACTTGGAAGCTAAGGTTACACTTGGAAGCTAAGGTCACACTTGGAAGCTACTGTCAATAGTTTTAGAAAACTCCCAAACGAGTGCAAAACCCAAGAGTCACGACGACTCGCATGGCGATGTGTCACTCGAGCGCCGCTGCCCGACAGCCCAGCGCATATGGCGCTATCCCGGGGACAGCTTCAGCTTTGGGCACCCTTTCGGCGCACCACAGCGCCGCGGGCCGTCTGCCCCCCACTTGTCCAAATACAGGTCGGCCATGTCGCTGCCGAACTCGCACTGAGCCTTCTTGGTCAGGTGCACCAGCTGCGTGCGAGGTGTGTGTGTGTGGGGGGGGGGGCGTGCGCGTGTGTGTGGGGGGGGGCGTGCACGTGTGGGGGAGTGTGTGTGTGCGTGTCTGTGCGTGCATGTGTGTGCACGCGTGTGTGTGTGTAAGTGTGTGTGTGTGTCTGTGTGTGCATGTGTGTGCACGCGCGTGTGTGTGTGTGTGTGTGTGTGTGCATGTGTGTGCGTGTGTGTGTGTGTGTGTGTGTGTGCACGTGTGCGCGACGTGTGAGGAGCCACGGGCGCACACACGCACGCACGCACGCACACACCTGCACGTCGGCGCCTTCCGGGATCGTGCCGGTCCACCCCCACGCCGCGGTCGTGTTTTGCTCAAACCTGCGCGTGTTGACAAGCGACCGGTGGTTGGCCACCGCCAGTGTTTTCCTTTTCAGGAATTTCAATTATTTATTCCGCAGCCGGATTTTGCTTTACCGCGTTGACCGTTGACCTCCCGTTGACCGTTTGTCCTCATATATAGGAGCAGGCTAATGCCACTGTTGCTGTCACTGCGCGTGTGTGCATGCGCGTGCGTGTGTATACGTATATACGCGCGTGTGTATGCGCGTTAGGGCGCGTTCTCGTCGCCGAGCCCTGGACCCAGCAATACGGCGCTGCTGGTGACGAGGATCTCCGTGCCGCTGACGAGCGGGGTAAAATACGACTGGCCCGGCTCCTGCTAGACTGCCCCTCGGTGGAACACTTCAGGAGCGGCTTGCCCGGCGCTGCCATGGCTTGGCGAGTAGCCGCGGCGCTGCCGCGGCCCGTGCTGGGAGACGGCCCTTATCCTCCCCCCATGCAGGACGCCATGCGGCACCGATCTCGACGAGTTGATCGACGAGCGGAGGAGCTGGCGCCCGTCAATGCATGCTGGACATTGGTCAAGATGGCTGCCCGTGGAGGCGGGCTACCATCACGGCTTCAGCGGTGGCGACCGCCGAGGCAACACAGAGTAAATCCGCTTCACCAATCGCAGCGTTCGTCACCGCGCTCATCCTCGGGGTCGCTCGTCTGCCGGTGACTGGCGTTGGAAGGTCTTCAGGCAGCCTCCATGACAACTCTGTCGTCCATGCACCCCTGGAGGGTGGGACCTGGCCATGCATGAGGCATGGGGCGCCGGCTGAGCCCCATGCAAACGAGAGCTGGACAGCCATGCACTGCCAGGTGGGGACCATTCCAGTCAGCGCCAGTCGGCTCTGCCGGCTTGACTGGCCACAAGGCCACTACTGTGACCCTGAGGAAGGTCCTCTCCTATATGCTCCTTGCCAGACATGTCTCCCAGAGACCGCTGTTTGGGGTAGTCTAGCCGGCGGGAGCGGTAGTCTATCGGCGGGTGTCTCTAGTAGAAGAGTAGACTGCTTAGCTGGAAACCCCGTGTTACTGTATGCGTGCGTGTATGCACACGCGTGTGCGCTGTTTGTTTTGTTGTGTGGAGAACCGCGGGCAAATGGCTGCGCCTACACCTGATTGCGCCTGCATCTTATATTGTTTGCTGCCACAGATCTCCGGTGTCGACTGTTACTGCCATTAGGGTTGAGGGCTTTAGGTTTTAGGTTTTAGGTTTAGGTTTTAGGTTAAACCCTGAAACCCTAAACCCTAAACCCTTAAAACCCTAAAACCCTAAAACCCTCAACCCTCAACCCTAAACCCTGGCCCAAAGCACCAGGAGCCCAACACTTCTCACATCTCATAGTTCTTCTCGGCCATATCGATCTTCAGGATCTGGTGTGCGCTGAAGTCGAGCTGCGCTTGTCGCACGACCTGGATGTGTGGGAAGACGCGCTCTCGGCCCTCTGTTTGGATCACGCCCTGGGGTGACAAGAGTGGTTGAGAAAGGGGGAGTGGTTGGGGGTTTGTGTGTGTGTGGGGGGGGGGGGCTGGCAAAGGGTTGGGTTGAAAGCGGTTGGTGATGAGTTGTTGAGTGAGCTGCGTTTAAGCCCCACCGTCTGGATCACCGGCTGGGATGATGACGCAAGAGCGGTTTGGCGCGTGTGTGTGTATGTGTGTGTGTGCGTGTGTGTGTGTGTGTGTGTGTGTGTGCGTGCGTGTGTGCGTGTGTGTGTGTTTGTGGTGTGTGTGTGTGTGTAAGCATGGTTGTGTTGAGAGTGGTTGGGTGGGCTGTGGGAGCACGCCCTCGCGCCCCATGGGCTGGAGTACTCCCTGGGGGGACGAGAGTGGGTGGGTGGGCTGTGTGAGGGTGTGAGTTTTAGGGTGATAGTAGGCAAAATCGGGGCGTGGGGTTGAGGAAGCTGCCTCGCGACGCGGGTTAACAAAGGACCACACACACATACACACACACACACAAACACACCGCGACGTGGTTGAAAGAACCACACAAACAAAGGACCCACCCACCCACCCACACGCACAACCTCCCCCCCCCCTCAACACACACTACCTCCCTCCCCCCACACACACCATGATGATCGGATGGCAGGGATCGTAGCGCGCATTGTGTTGCGAACAATCTCAAAAACAGGTGCAAGTGGTGGCCACACTTTCACCCTCACCCCCACCCCCGACGCTACTTCCCACACAAACACACACACACTTCCACTTCCACACACACACACACACACACGCACCATGATGAACGGCGGGCAGGGATCATACGCGCGCGTCGCGTTACAAACGATCTCAAACAGCTTGTGCTGGTGGCGGCCGTACCCCCACACTTCCACCACACTACATAACACACAAACACACACAAAACACACACACACAAACACACACACACACACACCATGATGATCGGCAGGCAGAGATCATACGCGCGCGTCGCGTTGCGAACGATCTCAAACAGCGTATGCAGGCGGTGGGCCGTGCCCCCACACTTCCACACCACCTCACATAAACACACACACACACACACGCACCATGATGATCGGCGCGCAGGGTTTGTACGCGTGCGTCGCGTTGCGAACGATCTCACAGATCTTGTGCAGGCGCTGGGCAGCGCCCCCACACCTTAACACTACCTCACACAAAACACATACACACACACAAACACACGCACCATGATGATCGGCAGGCAGGAATCGTACGCGCGCATTGCGTTGCGAACGATCTCAAATCATGTGTCCAGGGGGTGGGCCGTGCCCCCACACTTCCACACTACCTCACACAAACACACACACACACACGCACGATGATGATCGGCAGGCAGGGATCGTACGCGCGCGTCGCGTTGCGAACAATCTCAACCAGCGTGTACAGGTTGTGGCCGTACCCCAGCGCGGCCCAGTCTTTCCGGCGCGCGGGCGGGCGGGCATCGGGGTCGTCTTGCGCGTCGGTCTCACCCTGTGAGGTTGAGGGCTTAGGTTGTTGCGGGTCTAGGGCTTGAGCTTTAGGGTTTAAGGTTTGGGGTCAAGGCCGTACCCGAGCGCGGCCCTGTCTTTCCGGCGCGCGGGCGGGCGGGCATCGGGGTCGTCTTGCGCGTCGGTCTCACCCTGTGAGGTTGAGGGCTTAGGTTGTTGCGGGTCTAGGGCTTGAGCTTTAGGGTTTAGGGTTTGGGGTCAAGGCCGTACCCGAGCGCGGCCCTGTCTTTCCGGCGCGCGGGCGGGCGGGCATCGGGGTCGTCTTGCGCGTCGGTCTCACCCTGTGAGGCTGAGGGCTTAGGTTGTTGCGGGTCTAGGGTTTGAGCTTGAGGGTTTAGGGTTTGGGGTCAAGGCCGTACCCGAGCGCGGCCCTGTCTTTCCGGCGCGCGGGCGGGCGGGCATCGGGGTCGTCTTGCGCGTCGGTCTCACCCTGTGAGGTTGAGGGCTTAGGTTGTTGCGGGTCTAGGGCTTGAGCTTGAGGGTTTAGGGTTTGGGGTCAAGGCCGTACCCCAAGCGCGGCCCAGCCTTTCCGGCGGGCTGGCGGGCGGGCATCGGGGCCGTCTTGCGCGTCAGTCTCGCCCTGTAAGGTTTGGGCTGTAGGGTTTAGCCTGGGGCGTGCCTGCTTCAATAGGGAAGGGTTAAGGGTAAGGGGTTACGCGTCAAGGGTTCGGGGTTGAGGGATTGGGGTTTGGGGTAAGTCCTTGCGGCGGCGGGCGGCCCTGGGGCGTCGGGGGCGTCTTGCGCTTCGGTCTTGCCCTGCAGTTGACAGCGGCATCGGCTTTTCAGTGATGACGGCTTTTTCTTTAGTAAGACAGCCTTTATTACCCCCGCCTAGACCTATACAATCAAGTGTTCAGAGCTGGGCATTTGCGTAGGAGGAGATGGGATGAAACCGTGCTCATCTGTTCATCTTCTTTGTTTGTACGTGTACGTATGTGCACGTGTGTGTGTGTACGTTTACGTGTGTACGTGTGTGTACGTGTGTGTACGTGTGTACGTGTGTATGTGTGTACGTGTACAAGGAGTCTGCATACGCGTCTTGAGTTGACTGACCTGCACCCACAGCATGCCGCGCAGCCGCGCGTTCGAGCCAGCAGCCTACATCGTCCTGGGCACAAAGGAATCCGTATTGACGCCGTATGAGCAGCTCCCTGTTGGGTGCGCCACACACGACTGCACATCCATCATTATCACCAGCCGGGTTGCTCTAAATTTGAACCACCCACCTGCACCCACAGCATGCCGCGCAGTCGCGCGTTCGCGCCAGCAGCCTCCATCGCCCTGGGCACAAGATAATCCGTATTGACGCCGTATGAGCCGCTCCCTGTAGGGTGCGCCACACACGACTGCACATCCATCATCATCACCAGCCGGGTTGCTCTAGATTTCAAGCACCCACCTGCACCCACAGCATGCCACGCAGCTGCGCATTGGGGCCAGCAGCCTTATTTATTGACATAATAAAGGATCGATATCAACGTGGAGTTACAGCTGGCTGGTGGCTGCCGCCCCCAATCACAAGTGATTGCTAGGGCCAGGACTTGGGTCTAGGCGGTGGTACTAGGACTAGCAGACGTTTTTGCTGGGAAGCCGATGTTAGTGTAAGTGATACTGTTTG
Source organism: Chlamydomonas sp. UWO 241 (assembly GCA_016618255.1). Taxonomy (NCBI): domain Eukaryota; kingdom Viridiplantae; phylum Chlorophyta; class Chlorophyceae; order Chlamydomonadales; family Chlamydomonadaceae; genus Chlamydomonas; species Chlamydomonas priscui. The sequence continues at coordinate 324,478 of VFSX01000014.1, forward strand.
TTTCTGTTAGTGTTAGTGTAAGTGTTACTGTTACTGTTATCTTCAAAATCTTACTGCCGCTTGTTCGCACCCACCCACCTGCACCCACAGCATTCCGCGCAGCCGCGCATTGGGGCCAGCAGCCTCCATTGCTCGTGGCACCAAGGCTGTCAGATGGTAGACAAAGTCTGGCAGCCTGGCGGGGGGAGGGGGGGCATCAGTGTGAGCGTGAGTGTGTGTTGAGTGTGAGTGTGAGAGTGAGTGTGGGCGTGGGCGTGGGCGTGGGCGTGGGCGTGGGCGTGGGCGTGGGCGTGGGCGTGGGCGTGGGCGTGAGCGTGAGTGTGAGCGTGAGCGTGAGTGTGAGGCGCGTCAGTGACAGGGATGCCCATGGTAAATGCGCTAGCGTGCTTGATGGGGAAGGGGGTGGGGGGGGCAAGGGGGCGCTAGAGGGAACAGCGATGGTGGGAAAGAGAGAGAGCAACCGGAGCAGAAAGCTGCAACCCTGGGAGGAGATGGCGCACTTAACGCTCAAAAGATGTGTGGTGGTAGGGGGGCGTTTGCGTGCAGCACGGCGGCTGTGAGAAGCTCGCAAATCTCCAAGAAATATACTGCATCATGCCACCTCAGGTGCCACCTCAGACAGCTTCAGCCCTGGGAGGATAATGGCGCACAAAAGCATCAGGAGATGTGTGTGTGTGTGTGGGGGGGGGGGGATGCGCGCAGCACGGTGGCTGTGAGTAACTCATGAATCCCAACGTTTCATAACAATTCATACCATCCCCTCCCACCAGTTCCGGTACAGCAAAGTGCCTCCCCCAGGCCCATCGGCACAAAGCCAACGCGCACGCTCGCGTTGCGCAGGATAGTGCAAGAGCGTTAACGGAGGGGAGGGAGGGCAAAAGCGAGAGCAGCAGGAGAGACAGAAAGAGGGAGAGAGAGAGACACATCCCGGCCAGTTGCGGTACAGCGACGTGCCTCTGAGGCCCATCGGCACAAAGCCGACGCGCACGCTTCCGGCGCACATCGCCAGTGCTAGAGCTCTTACGGAAGGAAGGAAAATGAGAGAAGCAGAGAGAGAGAGAGGGACAGAGAGAAAGAGAGAAAGGGAGAGACCGAGGCAGAGCGCTCCAGCCTGGCTCCAGCCCTGGGAGGAGAATGGAGCACAATATCCTAAGCAGATGTGTGCGTGTGGGAGGGGGGAAGGAGGGGGGCAAGCGCGCAGCACGGCGGCTGTGAGTAAATCCCAACGAATAATTAAAATGCATACCATCCCCTCCTACCAGTTGCGGTACAGCGAAGTGCCTCCGAGGCCCATCGGCACAAAGCCGACGCGCACGCTTCCGGCGCACATCGCCAGTGCTAGAGCTCTTACGGAAGGAAGGAAAATGAGAGAAGCAGAGAGAGAGAGAGGGACAGAGAGAAAGAGAGAAAGGGAGAGACCGAGGCAGAGCGCTCCAGCCTGGCTCCAGCCCTGGGAGGAGAATGGAGCACAATATCCTAAGGAGATGTGTGCGTGTGGGAGGGGGGAAGGAGGGGGGCAAGCGCGCAGCACGGCGGCTGTGAGTAAATCCCAACGAATAATTAAAATGCATACCATCCCCTCCTACCAGTTGCGGTACAGCGAAGTGCCTCCGAGGCCCATCGGCACAAAGCCGACGCGCAAGCTCGCGTTGCGCATGATCAGTCGCTTGGCAAATGCGAGGCCCGGCCCGAGGCGCTCGATATCGAGGTCCGGGTGGTGGTGGTGGGTGAAGGCCGAGAGGCAGATGTTGGGGCGAGCGACCATCCACTCGGACGGAGGCATGCTCGAGGGGGTGTGGCGCTCAAACACCTTGCCGTAATTGGCCGCCTGCACAACACAGGGGGGGCAGCCAAGGGTGCGCGTGGGTGTGCGGGTGAGTTGACGAATGTAAGGGCAAGGTTGGGTTTTGAGAGGTTGTACAAGAGAGAGAGAGAGAGAGGAGCGGGAGATAAAGAAGTGGAGAGGAAGAGACAAAGAGGAAGACAGAGACAGAGAAGAGGGGGAGAGAGACAGAGAGAAAGAGAGAGAGGGCGGTGGTGGGGTGGTTGTGGTGGCGCTGCCGGTAGGTGCGTCACACACGACTGTAAAAAAACATCATCAAAGGCGCAAGAGTAGATGTTGGGACGCGCGACCGTCCACTTGGACAGAAGCATTGCCGAGGGGGTGTGGCGCTCAAATACTTTGCCGTAATTGGCCGCCTGCCGACGCAGGGCATTCGAGGGCACGCGCGGGTGGGCGAGTGGGTGAGTCGACGCATATAAGGCCGAGGTCGAGTATTTTTAGAGATTGTAAGAGAGAGAGAGAGGAGAGAGAGGGAGAGATGAAGAAGGGGACAGCGACAGAGAGAGAGGGGAGGAGAGAGATCAGAAGGTGAGAGAGATGGCGGTGGTGGGGTGGTGGGTGAAGGCCGAGAGGCAGATGTTGAGTCGCGCAACCCTCCACTCGGACGGAGGCATGCTCGAGGGGGGGTGGCGCTCAAACACCTGGCCGTCGTCGGCCGCCTGCCAAAACAAGGACCAACCAAGGGACAGGCGGGTGGGGTGGTGGGGTGGTGGTGGGGGGTGGGGGGGGGTGGCAGGTGTGGCGCTCAAACACCTTGCCGTAGCCGGCCACTGCTGACACAGGGGGGTCAAGGAGCGGGCACACGGGTGGGCGAGTGAGTAGTCGGCGCATGTAAGGATCCATGTCGGGGTGGTGGTGGTGGGTGAAGGAGGAGGAGCAGATATCGGGGGGGGGGGGGGGCGCGATCAAACACCGTGACGGAATCCACCGCCTGCGGACACAGGGGGGCAACCAGGAGGGCACGCGGTGATGGAGCGGGTGAGTCAGCGTACACTCGGTGGTGGTGGCGGGTGTGACGGTTTAAGGCCTTGCTGTAGCCGGCTGCCTGCCGAAACAGGGGGACAAACCAGGGGGCACGCGGGAGGGCGGGTGGCGGTGGGTGGAGTGGCGGTGGAAGATGCAATATACATCTCTCTCCCTCTCTCCCTCTCTCCCTCTCTCCCTCTCTCCCTCTCTCCTTCTCTCCCTCTCTCCCTCTCTTCTCCCTCTGTCTCCCTCTGCCTCGCTCTGTCTTCCTCTCTCTCTCTCCCTCCTTCTCCCCGTCTCTGACATTCTTTCCGACCCCCAACCCGATTGCTTGCATATGCCTTATCCCTGCTGACATGTCAGCAGTCTCACCGGAGGATATGTGAAGATGCGGCCCGGCCACGGAGTGCCGCAATCGGGCATCTGCTCTGGGTCTCCGTCGTCTATGTTGTTCTCGCCCACCTGTGTTTGTGTTTGTGTTTGTGTCTGTGTTTGTGCTTGTGCTTGTGCTTGTGTTTGTGTTTGTGTTTGTGTTTGTGTTTGTGTTTGTGTTTGTGTTTGCGTGTGCGTTTGCGTTTGCGTTAGGCAAGTACTGGGTAGGCGGAGGGGTGGAGGGGGCGGAAGGGGGGGAGGGCAGGGGGTCAGGGGGCACGTGGTCGTGCGACCCGAGGGGACGTGCATCCCCAGCTGCAGCTTGAAGGGTAACACACAGCGGTACTGTGGACACGAGCCCCCCCACAAGACCCTCCGCCACTCTGCTCCAGAGCCATAATAGCGGGCGCCACGCGGGCATGCCCACCCTGGGCACCCACCCACCATGTTGCTCTGCCTGAAAGTGGGCGGGGGCAGAGGCAGGCGGTGCTCGTCAGGGGCAGCGGGAAGGTGCATGAATGGCTTTTCTGTCGTCCTGCATGCGTGCATGGCGTGCATGGCATGCATGCACGCCCCTGCGTCCAAATCCTCACCCGGCCAAGATCCAGACGTCCATGCCATCTCCTGCAGCGACCAGGATCAGCGACAATAGCAGTAGGAGGAACATCGGCCCAAAGAAGTTGCAAGGAAGTGTTGCAAAAGATTTCACAGGATCCTCAGTTGCTGGTGGTGGCCCTCAGTGGATACGCAGTTGCTGGTAGAGGCCCTTGCACGCGCGGGAGTAGGGCGGGAGACTGAGCAGGAAAAGCGTGGTTGCGTGCTCGAGCAAGTGGGAAGGTGTGGATCGCAACACCTCGCCACCTGTAGCGCTACATGCATGCATGCATGCATGCATCGGCACCTCGTGCTAGGTCTGGTACCAATGCTCCCGCCAGAAACCGTGCTGCAGTGACATCCAACCGTCTGACAGCTGTACACTCTCACTCTCTTCATTTGCACGCCGTGTGTACACACGCCATGTGGTGCCCATGCGACGTCACGCTCCCTCCCTCCCTCCCTCCCTCCCTCTCTCAGTTGCCACACTGGCTGGCTGCACCCCAGACGCAGCAATGCTGCCCGCTCGAATGGCCACCGTCGTGGTGGCGTCCGTGATACTAGCCCTGGGTGGCGTGCTGCTGCTGATGTCAGGCCGCGGGTCGGCCTGGTACCTTGGCGCGCGCGCTGGCAGCAGCAGCAGCAGCAGCACTGGCAGCAGCAGCGGCAGCACTGGAAGCGGCAGCACTGGCAGCGGCACTGGCAGCGGCAGCGGCAGCGCGGTCGGCGGCACGGAGCTGGGAATCGCGCCGGCGCTCACCATGCAGGCAGCGGCGTTCGAATCCGCACTCGCCAGGGCACAGGTGCGTGCGTGCGTTTGTGCGTGCGTGCGTGCGTGTATATTACAGCCAAAAATACACATCAAGTGGGGGGACTGCGGGGGTGAATCGCGATCCTTTCGCCGCGCAGAATCTGCTCCCGGCGGGGGGCAATCCAGCACTTCCCCTGCAATGTGGCAGGGGCACGCGCGCAGTCATTTTGTTTTGGGCTCCAGGGAGCCATTGAGAGCCGTTTGGCTACTGACAATCCCATCAGATAGAGCTCAACCAACCAAGTTGCTTGATAATCTGACGCTCCCATCAGACAGAGCTTGTCAAGAGCTTGAAAACGACCTACATTTGACGACCAACGGTCAACGCTAAGGCAGCGGTCAAGGCGGTCAACGGGCTGGCCGGCTCCCAGAAAGAAAACTAGAAAGACTGAAATCAAAATCACTGCACGTGCGTCTCTTGCCTGCATGCATTACTGCGGAGAAGCTTGGGTCGGGGGTCCCAGTGCCCTGTCTAGGTCCAGCCCTGACCCACTAGGCCCCACCACCAGCCACCTGTTGGGTGCGGCACAAACGAATGTAATTCCATCACCATCACCATCATGGAATCACCGTCACCATCATGGAATCACCATCACCATCATGGAATCACCGCCACAGGCCCAGATACGGGAGCTGCAGGAGCAGCTGGCCGAGCAGCAGCAGCAGCAGCAGCAGCAGCAGCAGCAACAGGCAGCATCATCCGCAGCAGCAGCAGCTGCGGCAGCAGCAGCAGCAGCAGTGACTCCAGCAGAAGCAGTGGCAGCGGCGTTGCTCGTAACGGCATCATCATCCGCAGCAGCAGCAGCTGCGGCAGCAGCAGCAGCAGCAGCGACTCCAGCAGAAGCAGCGGCAGCGGCGTTGCCCGTAACGGCAGCAGCAGCAGCAGCAGCAGCAGCGCCAGACTCAGCACCAGCAGCGGCATCACCCCTCGCCGCTGCCGTCGCCCACGCGCGCAGCAGCTTCTCACCCCTGCTGCCACAACGCCTAATCGACCGGTCGCTGTTTTCCGGAGACTCAGAGCGGCTGCGGCGCGTAGTCAACACGCTGCGCGCTGGTGGGTGTGCAAGGAAGGGGGGGGGGGCGGTTGGCATGTGGCTGCTGCTGCTGCGCCTGATCGACCAGTCATTGTACCCCGGCGACCCCCAGTGGCTGTGACGCGTTATGCACACGCTGCACGCTGGTGGGTACGGAGAAGGGGGGGGGGGGGCAGGGTGTGAACACACAGCGCTGATGCCATGTGTTTAGGAGGGTCCCTAGTGTCCGGGTGCTGATGCCATGTGCTTAGGATTAGGAGGGTCTTTAGTATTCGGGTGCTGAGGGTCTCTAGCTAGTGCCCGAGCGCTGATGGCATGTGCTTAGGAGGGTTCCCAGTGTCAGGGTGCTGATGTCTTGTGCTTAGGATTGGGAGGGTCTCTAGTGTTCGGGTGCTGAGGGTCCCTAGTGTCGGGGTGCTGATGCCATGTGTTTAGGAGGGTCCCTAGCGTGCGGGTGCTGATGCCATGTGTTTGGGAGGGTTTCTGGTGTCCGGGTGCTGCGCAGCAGGGGTCTCTCGAACACTCGTGCCCGAGTGCTGATGCCATGTGCTCAGGGGGAACTCCTAGTGTCCGGGAGCTCCTGCCCTGCACCGAGACTGTCCTACCTGCCCGCCCGGGCGGAGGGGAGTTGGCAGGCCCCCTGGGTTCCCACCCGTGCTACACGGCCCGATAGGATCCCTATCGATAGGCGGCATGAACTGTCGCTGCACCGCAGTGACCCACAACGGCTGTGGCACGTCGTGCACGCGCTGGTGGGTGGCCAATTTACAGTCCGTCGGACGCCTTGGATGACGTATTAGACTGAGGCTCGATCTCGCGCACACGCCCTTCCCCCCATGGTGGTTTTCTAATAGAGAACTGGAGTTTCTGTCGAAAGCAACCACCACCACCACACACACACGCGCAGGCGGGCGCGTAAAGATAGTGACGCTCGGAGGCTCGATCACGCGCGGGGTTGGCGTGAAAGACGTCGTGCAGCTGTGGCCGTTCCGGCTGAGGGACTGG
>VFSX01000014.1:336102-401102 GCA_016618255.1 Chlamydomonas sp. UWO 241
CCGCTGCTGCTGTATCTGCCGCTGTGCCCCTGCACCCAAGCAAACATGCTGCTGTTGCCTCTGCTGCTGCTGCTGCTGCTGCTGCCGCCACTGCTGTATCTGCCGCTTTGCCCCTGCGCCCAAGCGCACATGCTGCTGCCGCCTCTGCTGCTCCTGCTCCTGCTGCTGCTGCTGCTGCTGCTGCTGCTGCTGCTGCTGCTGCGCCGCTTTGCCAAAGCAAAAATGCCGCTGCTGCAGCTGCTCCTGCTGCTGCGCCCCTGTGACGAATCGCTGCTGCTGCCGCTGCTGCTGCTGCTGTCGCTGCGCCCATGCGCCCACGCACTGCTGCTGTTCCTGCTCCTGCTCCTGCTGCTCCTGCTGCTGCTGCTACTGCTGCTGTGGGCTACTTTTGGAAGCTGAACCTTTTGGTGGGCCTTGTGCCTGCTCCCTCTAAGTCCCTAGGAGGTCCCTTCTTAGGACTTGGAACCCAACGTGTGGCCGCCGGCAGTGGATTGTAGGCTCTTATCAACCGCGATGCCCCCAGGAGCTTTGGAGCTGAACGTGTGACCGCCGGCAGTGGATTGTGCCCTCTCGTCAACTGTAATGCTCCCCCAGGAGCTTTGAAGCCGGACGTGTGACCGCCGGCAGTGGATTGTGCCCTCTCGTCAACTGTAATGCCCCCCAGGAGCTTTGGGACCTAACGTGTGACCGCCGGCAGCGGATTGTGGTTGAAGGTGTAGGGGGGTTAACGACTCGCCTGAGGTACGCGGGCGGGCGGGCAAGGCGCCTGGGCATTGTCTCTGGGTTGGAGTGGAAGTCAACGCCACCAAAGTTGAACGCGTTGAGGAGGAGCACGGCCGGGCGGTTGGGGTAGGACAGCAGCTTGCGCAACAGGCGCTCGTACGCCCTACGTGTGTGTGTTGGGGGGGGGTCTATTTAATCACAGATGAATAGAAAACGGAAGTTTCTGTTGTTGCTGAGATTTACAAGTGTGAATGAGAAGTACAGAACTAAGAGCGGTGCTTGGCACCTAAGCTTCCATTCCGTTAGCTTGGGTCGCTAGCACCGCTCCAATTCTCAATCCTTTTGTGGCTCGGAGGTTTTCCCTCTGAGCTGTGCCACCCACCCACCCTTCTCAGTTGTAGCATTTTGGAGTGCTAGCTAGAACAGGGTCCGGCCGCTTGACATTGGTTGTGGGCAGTGATATCACAAGCCGGTTTTGGCATGGTCACTGTCTGCGGCCGGTGGAGGCGAGACTCTGCCCGAGCCGTGACCTCCGTGGTCACGCGTGACTGTAAGGACAAACTGAACACTACGAAGACAGCTGAGACAGAAATGTGTGCGTTTGTGTGCTGGGCTGGTGATGAGCACGCCCGGGCGGTTGTGGTAGGTAGCAGCAGCTTGCGCAACAGGCGCCCGTACGCCCTACGTGTGTGTGTGAGCTCCCATCAACTGCAAATGTGCGCGAAGTGTGTCACGGTCACAAACTGGACTGAACTGTCACACGTTTACGGGGCCGCGCCACTGCAATGCCCCCAGGAGCGCTGAGTCGACATACTTTGAGCTCGCCAGCTACTACGGACTGCCGATGGCGTCCACCAAGGTGGGGCCCCGGGTTTAGGGTTTAGGGTTTAGTTTAGGGTTTAGAGTTTAGGGTTTAGGGTTTTAGGGTTATGGGTTTTAGGTTTTAGGGGGGTTTAGGTTTTTAGGGTTTCTAAAGGGGGTTTTAGGGTTTAGGGTGTTTCAGGGTTTGGGTTTTTGGGTTTTGGGGTTTGGGGTTTGGGGTTTAGGATTTTAGGGTTTTAGGGTTTAGGGTTTAGGGCCCTTCCCAGGCTACCTCGTACCAAAAGTGCATGGTTTGGTGCCACAACCCCCAAACACAATTTTGAAACGGGTCGTGTGTCGCCCACGGTGCACGGAATACACATACTTCCTGAGCAAGAAAGTTTGCACACATGCAGGAGCAGGTGCATGGAGCGAGGGAGGGTGGGGGAGGGCGCACAGGTGCTGTGAATGGAGATGTTGTCCGGGGTCAAGCCTCCTAAAACGCGAGTTTCTTAACTCTATTCAACAAAAAAAACAATCTTGGGAAGTGTCTTGTGGCGCCCACGGTGCACGGATGCACTTGACTCCCAATCAAGAAAGTTTGCACGCATACAGGAGCAGGTTTTTGTGGCGGGGGAGGTCAGGGGAGGGCGCACAGGCGCTGTGCATGGAGATGCCGTTCAGGGGCGCTTACAAAAGTGGGGTGCGAGAGTGCCATTTTGCCCCGCGACTTAACTGTGCGCCACCTCTGCGCCCCTCCCCTCGTCTGCGACGTGTACTATGTATTTGACGACTGTAGGCGCCGGTGGTGCGTCGCGGCATGCGCCGTGGGCGCCACACGGCCGTCGCACATGCCGCCTGTCGGAAATGACCATTTCAATATCGGCCCCAGCGCGGCCCCCGGCCATCCCACGCCCGGGAATCGCCAATGATACGTGTTTGTGCCTTGTAACACAGGGGTTGGAGCCCTCGAGCGAGGTTGCATGGCGGGTTGCATGAGCGCAACACAGCCACCCCGGCCCCAAGCACGGTGCCCCGGGCACGCGCGCCCAAAATATGCGTAGATGAGCATCGATAGCGACATTTACATCGCGCGGGGCGCGGAGAGGGCCCCTCGGCGCCCCATGGCCCATACATGGGCCCGACCTAATGCCCTGCGCCACCCCAGCAGTCCACCCGGATGCCTACATCGCGCGGCGCAATCTTGTAATAGCGTATGCATGCCATGTGAAATCTGGGGGCCATGCGAGGGGGCGTTTTTGGGGTGTCCCCAGGTGTGGCACCAATTTGGTACGAGCTAGCCTGGGAAGGGCCTAAGGGTTTAGGGTTTAGGGTCAAGGGTTTAGGGGGCCGGTCAGTGGGGGTCAGCCAGCCGAGCAGGCACCACCAGAGCCCATCCGCCGCCCCAACAGGCGCCCAAACTGACGCCCAACTGAGCTCGCCAGCTACTACGGACTGCCGATGGCGTCCGCCAAGGTGGGGCCCCGGGGTCCGCCAGCAGTGCTTCTTCAATTGATTTCAATTAGTTAATTCTGACAGCCCGGGCGCTGGTGGGCGCCCATTGGCGGCCGCGACCAAAATCGGCGAAAATCGGCCAAAAACGACAAAACGGCAAAAATAATCGACCAAAATCGGCAAAAATCGGGCGGTAAACCCAGGGGGGGGGCAGAAGAATAGTTTTCAAACCCCATCCTCCATTTTTTCTAAAAATCCCCCTGGGGGAGGAACCCCCCCAAGTACACCCTGGCCTTATCTGTTGGAGCTAAAACTTGGTGGGCAGCTTCGCTGCATCATCCTCTTGCTATGGTTTCAGTGGGTGAGTGTACAACTCAATCCTTCTCCTGAAACTGGCATCAGGAGGCGGCCACGCGCCCCGGTACAGCCCCACACTCCCAGGCCCCTTCCACGCCCTCCCAACTAATGACACACACAAACGACCATGTATTTGGCATCGGTATTGTCAGACGAATCCAGCGCGCCAACTCACAGACCAATCGGAGGTCTGCAGAGCATCCTGCCCCCCAGGGGGTGTGAACCAGTGGTCCACACCAACTGCCCGGTGTGGGACCCCCTTGCACCCCCATTCCCCTGCAATACATATTGTGGTCAGTGTGAGATCTGAGGGTGGATTCGGACTCCTCTTCATGAAGGGAATCCAACGTGCCCAATCCCATGTCGAACGAAGGTCAGATCCAAAAGTTACATAATTTTCAAAAAAATACCCGGGGGGGGGATCCCCCCCCGCGGCCCGTTTTGTGAGGGGTGGATATGAATGTAACTCTAAGAGGGGAAGGGCATGGTGCCGGTCCGGTGTCAAACGGAGAAGTTTTTGAGGATGGGGTCGGAAATCAGACTACCTGCCCCCCCCTGGGTAACAAGTAACAACAAGTAACAAGTAACACGGGGTTTCCAGCTAAGCAGGCTACTCTTCTACTAGAGATCACCCGCCGATACTCCAGCACACTTGAGTGTACTAGAGAACCGCCGGCTCCCGGCCGATAGACTACCGCTCCCGCCGGCTAGACTACCCCAAACAGCGGTCTCTGAGAGACATGTCTGGCAAGAGCATATAGGAGAGGACCTTCCTCAAGGTCACAGTAGTGGCCTTGTGGCCAGTCAAGCCGGCAGAGCCGACTGGCGCTGACTGGAACGGTCCCCGCCTGGCAGTGCATGGCTGTCCAGCTCTCGTTTGCATGGGGCTCAGCCGGCGCCCCATGCCTCATGCATGGCCAGGTCCCACCCTCCAGGGGGGCATGGACGACAGAGTTGTCATGGAGGCTGCCAGAAGACCTTCCAACGCCAGTCACCGGCAGACGAGCGCCCCCGAGGGTGAGCGCGGTGACGAACGCTGCGAATGGTGAAGCGGATATACTCTGTGTTGCCTCGGCGGTCACCACCGCTGAAGCCGTGATGGTAGCCCGCCTCCACGGGCAGCCATCTTGACCAATGTCCAGCATGCATTGACGGGCGCCAGCTCCTCCGCTCGTCGATCAACTCGTCGAGATCGGTGCCGCATGGCATCCTGCATGGGGGGAGGATAAGGGCCGTCTCCCAGCACGGGCCGCGGCAGCGCCGCGGCTACTCGCCAAGCCATGGCAGCGCCGGGCAAGCCGCTCCTTGTAGTGTTCCACCGAGGGGCAGTCTAGCAGGAGCCAGGCCAGTCGTATTTTACCCCGCTCGTCAGCGGCACGGGTAAACCCTAGGCGTCCCCTGGGTAAACCCTCGAAAATAAATTAATTATTACCACCCAGAAACCGCCGTAGGCAGTAAACCGCCCAATCGAAAAAGCACTGTCCGCCAGTGGGGGGCGGTCAGTGGGGTCAGCCAGCCGAGCAGGCACCACCAGAGCCCATCTGCCGCCCCAACTGACGCCCAACTGAGCTTGCCAGCTACTACGGACCGCCGATGGCATCCGCCAAGTTGGGGCCACCGGACGATTAGCCGCCGAACGAATTTCGGCTCTTCTATTCGACCCAAACTCATGCAAACATATGCCCCACTGGTAGGCTGGCGCTTCTGGATCAACTCCAAGCAGGGGCACGCTCAACCGCCGCCCCTCAACTGCCGCAAATAACTACCCAACTGCTACGCAACTACCGTCCAACTGCTACCTAACTGCCGCCCAGCTGCCACCAAACTGCCGCCGCAACCGCCACCCCAACTGCTGCCCAACCTCCGCCTAGCAGGCCGCCACCTACAAGCTCATGATGCGCGGCGGAGTCCCCGGCTTCTGGATCAACTCCACGCAGGGGCAGGCCCAGGCTGCCGCCCCGACTGCCGCCCAACTGCCGCCGCAACTGCCGCCCAACTGCCGCCCAACCGCCGTCCTGCAGGCCGCAACCTATGCGCCCATGAAGCATGGCGCAGCCCCCGGCTTCTGGATCAACTCCACGCAGGGGCAGGCCCAACTGCCGCCCCAACTGCCGCCCCAACTGCCGTCCAACCGCCGCCCAACCGCCACCCTGCAGGCCGCAACCTACGAGCTCATGATGCGCGGTGGCGTACCCGGCTTCTGGATCAACTCCACCCAGGGCCAGGCTCCCGGCGGGTTCGACTACCAGTTTGAGCACGGCGGCGCGACGACGCACGAGACACCTCTGCTGCCCAACTACTTGTACTCGGACAACATCCGCTACTCGGGCGAGGCGGGCCACCGCGTGCTGTTCAACCTCGCGGCCTCGATGCTCGTGAGCGCGAGCGCGTCGCTGGCGGCGGCGCCATGGCAGGTGTGAGCGTGCGTGTGTGTGAGTGTGTGTGTGCGTGTGTGTGTGTGTGTGTGTGTGTGTGCATCCACTACTTGGGCGGGGCGGGCCACCGCGTGCTGTTTGACCTCGCGGCGTCGATGCTCCTGAGCGCGAGCGCGTCGCTGGTGGCGGCGCCATGGCAGGTGTGTGTGTGTGTGTGCGTGTGTGTGTGCGTGTGTGTGTGCGTGTGCGCGTGCGTGTGCTTGTGATTTGTGTGTGTGTGTGTGTGTGTGTTTGGCGTTGGAAGGTCTTCAGGCAGCCTCCAGGACAACTCTGTCGTCCATGCTCCCCTGGAGGGTGGGACCTGGCCATGCATGAGGCATGGGACGCCGGCTGAGCCCCATGCAAACGAGAGCTGGACAGCCATGCACTGCCAGGCGGGGACCGTTCCAGTCAGCGCCAGTCGCCTCTGCCGGCTTGACTGGCCACAAGGCCACTACTGTGACCCTGAGGAAGGTCCTCTCCTATATGCTCCTTGCCAGACATGTCTCTCAGAGACCGCTGTTTGGGGTAGTCTAGCCGGCGGGAGCGGTAGGCTATCGGCCGGGAGCCGGCGGTACTCTAGTACTTAAGTGTGCTGGAGTATCGGCGGGTCTCTAGTAGAAGAGTAGCCTGCTTAGTTGGAAACCCCGTGTTACTGTTACTGTGTGTGTGTGTGTGTGTGTGCGTGTGCGTGTGCGTGTGTGTGTATGTATGTGTGTGTGCGCGTGTGTGTGCGTGGGCGTGGGTGTGGGCGTGTGTGTGTGTGTGTATGTGTGTGTGTGTGTGTGTGTGTGTGTGATGCTCCTGAGCGCAAGCGCGTCGCTGGCGGCGGCACCGTGGCAGGTGCGTGTACATGACATGGGCACACACACACACACACACACATGCTTCGCGGCGGCGCGACCGTGTGGTCGTGGGGCATAAACACACACAAACACACACACACACACACACATGTGCACACACACCTTTCTCCAGGGGAAACAGAGACTGACGAGGCGCCCCTAGGCCTCCCGTCCGCACTCTTCCCAGAGAATGACGCAGCAACCCACCTCTACGCGCACGCATGCACACACACACACACACACACACACCCTTGCACACACACCCCCCTCCAGGGTAAAACAGAGACTGAAGAGGCACCCTCAGGCCTCCCATCCGCGCTCTGGCCAGAGAACGATGCCGCGCCGACGCACGACACGTGCCTGATTAATGCACGCTTCAAGGACGCCGCGACTGACATGCAGGTGTGTGCAGCATGCAGTTTACAACTTAGAGGTGTGCGTGTGTGTGTGTGTGTGTGTATCTGTGTGTGCGTGTGTGTGTGTTGACGCACGGCACGACACGTGCCTCATCAACGCACGCTTCAAGGATGTCGCGACTGACATGCAGGTGTGGCAGGAGCAGGGGCAGGGGCAGGGGCAGGGGTAGCGGCGGGGGCAGGGGCAGGGGCAGGGGCAGGGGAGGGGCAGGGCAGGGCAGGGCAGGGGCAGGGGCAGGGGCAGGGGCAGGGGCAGGGCGGGCGCAGGGGCAGGGCAGCGGCAGCAGGGGCAGGGTCCGTGCCGAGCACGGTCGTAGGCGCCTGTGGAGATGTGTGCATGTGTGTGTGTGTGCGTGTGTGCGCGCGTGTGTGTGTGTGTGCGCTTGTTTGTGTGTGGAACGAGCGCCAGGTAAACCGCAGGGTTATGCGTACGTGAACGAGCGGCATGGCCCCAAAGCACCGCCGCGATGGGTCCCCCCATATACCCTTTATCATGAAGTTTTCACCTAAATCCTTAACAACCCTGCCTTCACCCTAGACAACAACACCCCAAACCGCAGGGTTTTGCGTGCGTGAACGAGCTGGTTGACCCCAAGGCACCGCCGCAATGGGCCCCCAGCAACCAAGTGTGGAGGGGCGATAGCCGCCAACCGGCTGTCTGCCAACACGCGCAATTCGCGCATGACGATGGATATTCCAGTCTGTGTGACATCAGCAATGATATAGCGTATGTACGTACTGTTCTGATCGCATGGGCAAGGCACACTCAGTCCTAAAACCTGCCTCTAAAAAAAAAAAACTGAAACGCCACACCCCATAGGTGGCACACCTCGACTCGTACGAGCACGTGGGCAAGGCATCTGTGACGTGCCCCGGTGGGTGCCGCTGCCAGTACGGTGCAGCCCTTACCCCTTGAGCCCCAAACCCCACACCCTGCAGGTATATCACCTCAACTCGTACGAGCACATACGTATGGCACCTGCGTACGGCAAGGCACCTGTCGCATGCTCCAGAGGGTGCCGCAGCCAGCCGATGGTGGTGCAGCCCTTGACCCTTGAACCCTAAAACACCCCAAATCCCAGACACTAAACTGGACTTGGGTCTAGGCGGTGGTACTTAGGACTAGAAGGTTGTCTTCGCTGGAAAGCCGATGTAACTGTAACTGTAACTGCAACTGCAACTATAACCCACACATTGCAGGTGGCGCACCTCATACTCATACGAGCCTTCGTATGAGCACATGGGCAAGGCATTTGTAGCGTGCTCCGGCGCGTGCTGCTGCCAGCCGACGGTGCAGCCCTCAACCAATAACCCTTGAACCCTGAACACCCCAAACCCCACACCCTGGAGGTGGCGCATCTGTTTTCGTATGAGCACACAGGCAAGGCGCACTCAGCCATCAACCCTCGAACCATCAACCCCCCGAAACCCAACACCCCAAACCCCACACTATGCAGCTGGCGCACCTCTACTCGTACGAGCACATGGGCAAGGTATCTGTCGCGTGCTCCAGCGGGTGCCGCTGCCAGCCGACGTTGTTCGACGGGCACGACGCCGGGCATGTGTCGATGCTGCGGTGGCACACGTTTGCGGTCAGCCCCCATGCAGAGTGCCGGGTCACGGTCACGGTGCTGCAGGTGCGCTGGTTTGTTGGTTGGTGAGTTGTGGTGTGTCGTGGTTGGTTGGTTGGCTGTTGGTTGGTTGGTAGGCCCACCGCGCAAAGCTGCTGCCTGCTTTCCCCTTCCCTATCACAGCCGCGCATCTTGTCACCCCCGGACGACAAGCTGATGATGGTTTTTACATTGTGTGCGACGCACCTACAGGCAGCGTATTTGACTACAGACGGGTGCCTGGCTACTAGTGGTGGGGGGCTACTGGGTCGGGGCTGGACCTAGACAGGGCACTCAGCCCCCAGATCTGACTCCTTCCCGTAGGAGCACGGCCACGCCCCCTAGACCGCCACCGTAGCGGCAGCAAACGTCGATCTCCTCCTCCTGCGCACGCGCTGAGGGTTGTAGCCCTGTTACCCTGTTAGCCTGCTATTCAATCATTTGTTATAAAGTAGTGTTACACATCCACTGCCGGCGGTCACAATCAGTTCCAAAGTTCCAGCGGGACTACTTTCAGGCACAAGGCCCACCAAAAGGTCGCGCTACAAAAGTAGCCCACAGTAGCGCCACCCACACTAGGTGGTGGGCGCCAAGTAGCAGCACAGGCCACAGGCACCTCACCAAAGCCCCTACATTTGTTACATCAACAAACAGAGGTTTTACAGGTTTTACACGTACGCGCCCGGAGGACCCCGGGGCGTGAATCAAGGCCTAGACTACACGTCTAGGGGGGCTCTACTAGGAGAGCCCGCAAGGCCACGCAGCGCGCCAGCCTACCAGCCAACAAACAGAGCTACAAACCTGGGCGAGTAGCTTGATGTCCCAGGGTATCCAGATGCGTGCGGCTGCGGTCGGGCCCAGGGTGAAGTGGTTGGGGCTTGCGCGGGGTCTGACCCAGGGTCCACGCCCACCGCGTGAAGTATCTGCCTGCATGGATGGAGCCATCCATGCCTCTGGTCGACGGCTTCAACATCCCCCTTCCGCCGCCGGTGCGCAGGAGACGTCGAGTGGCGAGCACAAGGTGAAGCTCGGGGGCATCACGGTGGGCGACGCACCCGAGGACCAGAACGATGCAGGGGTCGCGCCGAGTGGCGTCGGCGCAGACCACATCGGCGCTGTGTCGGGCGGCATGGCCGACGGTTGGCAGTTTGAGGCCCTGTCGCTCGCAGATACGAGGTAGCTGTGTTGCTGCTGAGGTTGGAGACGAACACACGTACGTGCATGCGCACACACACACGCACCAGGGTCGCACGGCTGCGTCGGGCGGCATGGCGGACGGGCGGCAGTTTGAGACGCAGTCGCTCGCAGATACGAGGTAGCTCCTGCTGCTGAGGTTAGAGACGAACACACGTGCACGCGCACACACACGCACCAGGGTTGCACGGCTGTGTCGGGTGGCATGGCGGACGGGCGGGACAGTTTGAGACCCAGTCGCTCGCAGATACGAAGTAGCCGCTGCTGCTGCTGAGGAGACGGATACACGTGCGTGCGCACACACACACGCACCAAGGTCGCACGGCCGTGTGGGGCGGCATGGCGGACGGGCGGGACAGTTTGGGACCCAGTCGCTCGCAGATACGTGGTAGCTGCTACTGCTGCTGTTGCTGAGGGCAGAGACGGACACACGTGCACACGCACGTGCACACACACGCACCAGGGTTGCATGGTAAGCCCATCGACTGACACGCGGCTGCCCCTAGTAAGGCGTTTGAGAGAGCAGGCCCCTGTCGGTGGGCCACGCTTGACCCCTCTCGCTGTGCTTCTAGCGCCCTGTGCTGGAAGCGCTCCTGTTTCCCTCACTTATTTCGGAGATGGGCACATGCCAAGGAGTGCCCTCGCGTGCCGCAGCACAGGCCTGAATTCAGAGCCTTTTTTCAAGGAAGATGCGCGCTCACTTGAAGCTGAAGTCAGGTAAGCAGCCCAGTGCCACGGCAGGCAAACAGCCGCCACCAGGCCGCCCCCCGCTGTGGGTGCGCATCAGCGAAACCCAGCAGGTGAGCGAGGTCGGCCACGCGCATGCACCGCACCTGGTGGACGACAATGAGGCATGCCTGCAGTTTTTACAGTTTTTACATGTGCGTGCCCAGAGGAGGACCCCGGGGCCACTGTGGATTCCACCCCCTGTTAAGCACACACCCAGCAGCATTCTAGCCCCCTAGAATTGATGGTTGGTGCGGCAGCGCATTCTACCCCCCTAATTGATGGAACCCGTGGCGGCACCAATCTAACCCCCTAAAATGAGTGCCACGGAGACTAACACTAAAATAGTCACTGCACCGTGGCTATTATGCTAGAAAACAGTGTCAATGTTTAGGGGGCTAATCCATGTGCCTGCTACCCACCTGTTGAGCTTCAGTGTGAGTGAGAGTCCACACCATTTGGAGTGTGCCTCTGGCAGGCATGTGTGTGTGCGACCTCCATGTCATGATTACCATGGGTGCCAGGAGTGTCAGAGGAACAGGAGGGGGGGGCGCGCGCGCAGCGTGTGTGTGTGTGAGTAGCTGGGAGATCAGCAGTTGTCCAAGATGTGGGGGCGCTTCCAAGATTGCGATCTCCACGCAGAGATCTTTACGGTGTATGTTGGTGTATGTAGTGGCACAGGAACAGGGAGGGGAGTGCGCCTTGGCGCACTTGCAGTCACTGGGTGCGTGTGGCAGGTGTGAGTGGGAGTTCAGGAGTTGGCAGTCGAGATCAGCGGCGCTGACCTGTGCTGCATCTCTGATGGGGGGAGCATGCATCAGGCACATGGCTCGGCATGCTGTGACACATGGCAGTGCTTCACTCACTCATCAGGATGATCCAGGGATGATGAAAGGCCGGTGTGGGGGTGTGGGGCACCCCAATTTAGGTGTCCCGTCCCCCTCTCTCATCCAGTGCCCCTCTATCGTTGATCGTTGATAAGCGTCGCGATGCGATGATGCGCAACGCACGGGTCGGTATGCACGGCATTGACCGCAGGTGACGCTGCAAGGGAGCGTGGCAGCGGCGTCCCCCAGGTGAGCTGGCACCACGCATGTGCTGTTGGTCATGCATCCTCGGGTTCGCGAGCAGGGGCGGGGGCGGGGTGAGAGCTTGGGCGCATGTGTGCGTGTGCTCGTGGCAGCAGATGGCATACACGCGCTATGAGGATCGCAGCTCATTGAACGTCGCGCGCGTGTGGCTGCTTGGCCGCTGGCTGCCCAGGCTCGCAGGTCAAGCATGCAAGCGCCAGGTCAAGTCTTAAATGCTCAGCTGCACACACAGCTGTTCAAACACAACTACACCACTGGCATGCTGGTGGCGGATGCTGGACCGTGCAGAGGCATGCACACGTTGTACGGCACATGGTGAGCGGCGCATGCATGCTCGCGGCGCATGCGTGCTCGCGGCGCATGCATGCGGTGCATGGCGAGTGCTGGGTGCATGCCGCGTGTGCATGGCCAGACGTCCGCCCCACAGCCCAGCAACCAAAACTCTGTATGCTTCCTGCAGATTGGACCATACATGGTCAGCGCAAGACGTCTGTGGACAAGCTGCCCAGCATGCTCGTGAAGTGAATCTAGATCGCGCGCCGATCGATCACCCCAGCTGGCGGGCGTGCATGATGATCGCGGCGTGCATGATGATGCGGTAAGGCTTCCCCCTCTTCCCCCTTTCATGCGCCCACCCACCCCAACCTGTGTGCGAGTGCCCCCCCCCCCAACACACACACACACACACACACTTGCGTGCGTGCGCGCCAGCCCACCCCCACCGGCGTGAGCGCTTGCGGGCCGCCTCCCCCCCCCCATGCGTGTGCACGCCACCCTCATGTGCATGTGCATGCTTGGGTGCGCCAACCCGCCTGCCTTTGCGTGTGTATGCCCCCTCCCCCCCCCCGCTCGCCCCTTGCGTGCACGTGCGCACCAACCAACCCCTATCTGTGTGTGCACAAGCCCACACCCACCACCACACACAACACACCACGCCACACCCCTAGGAGATGATGAAACTCATCAAGCACACGCGCAATGTGCCCGACGGCGTCGACAGCGCCGGCGACGTTTCGCCCGAGAGCTGCAAGAACAAGGCGGAGACACATGTCAGCGATAGCAGCAAGTACGCGCGCTCCGGCTCCGGTGCTGTTCAAGCGGTAAGTACTCGCTGCTCCCTTTGCCTGCCACCCCCGACTGCCATCATCCCCTGCCGACCCCAGCCAACCCCTCGCCTGCCAACCCCTCGTCTGCTACCCCCTCGTCTGCCACCCCCTCGCCTGCCGCGCTCGCCATATCCGCCTTGTCCCTTACCCCCACCCCCCCACACACACGCGCAGTGTGTGTTCTTCGTGGTGCCCTGCTGCTCCTGCCAACGTGCCTGAATACGTGGGCATCGCATGCGTGCTCGAGGACAGCACCTCGGTCATGGTGTGCGTGCGCTTTGAGTGTGTCGACGAGGACGTGACGCGCGTGCTGGCGGGCGCCATGTCGGTCGTTGCAATTGACTGGTCAGCTGTGACGGCGTGCTCCCCCCCCCCTTCCGCCCTCATCACTGAGTGGCACGAGGCGTGGGGTACAGTGCACTGCACGCGGCGGGCACTGACATGAAGTGTCCGGCGGTGGGGCTGTTGTTCACCAACTCGCGCAAGTATGTCGAGAAGGCTCAGCATCCACACGCTTGAAGTCATTTTCTGTCTAGCTGAGAGAGTTAACAGAAACATCGCCGATTGTAAGCCAAACGCCGGTGCCCAACACAGTAGCCACCCCGCAGCTGCAGCTACCCGGCAGCTACCCAGCAGCTACAGGTACCAACCTGCAGCTACCCCCAGCAGCGACAGCAGTTTAGCATGGTAATTCCCAGGGGGAATTAGGGGGCTAACATTGCGCACATATTAGCACAGTAACGCAGTGCACTGATTTAGGGGGGGGTCGGGCATACGAATTAGCATGGTTAGCTGCGAACAAAACTAGTAGCCACGAAAGGAGGAGATGCGCTTTTACGTAATTTTTTCCCGATATTTAGGGGGGTTAATCGTTCTTTTAGGGGGCGGTACTAGTGGTTCAATGCAGTGGCTAGGCCATGTGATGCACATGCCGGCTTCTTGTCTTTCTCGTACAACTTTTGACTGCACAATGGACGTGGCTCGGCAGCAAGGCCGGCCTCCAGCCTCCTCCCGACACAATTTTCTTAAGCTACGGATTCAGCAGCTAGGCGAAATTAGTGGCACTCGTTCTGATTGGAAGACTTTTTCGGACACGGCGTTTGAGCGTGCTCAGGATAGGGTCGGGTGGAGAGCCGTGGTGTACGGTGCGGCTGCCCCTCAGACGCCGGCCCCTCCACCACGGCGGTCAAGCAGATTGGCAAGCGCCACTTGACCCCCTATCCCCTAGAAGCAGTTAGGACCTATTTTGGAGGCGTCGCACAATAGCTCTCCTTTTTGCTCTGGGACTACACGTTGGCAGGCAGCCGGCTGGTGGCTACCGCCCCTCACAAGTAATTGTTAGGGCCAGAACTGGACTTGGGTCTAGGCGGTGGTACTAGGACTAGAGGTAGTCTTTGCTGGAAAGCCGATGTAACTGTAACTGTAACTGTAACTGTATTAGCGGCTGGTTACTAGAAATTCTCCGAGGGAATGGACGTTTTAGCCCTACTTCAGGGGGGGCTAAATAGGGGGCGGAATCCACAGTGGGCGTGAGTGAAGGCCTGGACTACACGTTTAGGGGAGCTCTACTCGTAGAGCCCGCAAGGCCATGCAGCGCGCCAGCCTACCAGTAATGCCTGCAGTACAGAGACGCCCGTGACACATCCACGGAGGCCACGGAGCTCACCGCGCACGAGGGCGGGGCCTTCCTCCCGCCAGTGGGTGGCGTTCGCAGCGCTGACGAGCAGCATCTTTGCCACCCCAGCAGCTGGCCACTTATCCGTCCGCTGCAGCCGGCAGCTTCAGCTGGAGGACGGGGTTGGCTCATGCTAGAGTGGCACCTCTGCACTATTCAACACACTTGGACATCCAGTGCTCATGTTTTGGTGTCTGCGGCCCTGGAATCATGGCCGAGGCGGGGGAGGATTAGATGGGATCTTCTTGGGGCTTGCACAAAGTGGGGGCCCCTCGTTGGGACCCGCTGGGACCCGCCGGGGAAAGGGGCGCGGGGGGGGGCGGGGAAGAGGGAGAGGAGGGGAGCAGAGGGAAGGGGAGGGGGGTCCCTGATGCATCTCGTGCTGCTGGTGCTGGTGCTTGGGGGAGGCTGGGGGGGCAGGGGCGGGGAAGGAATCCCAGCCCCTCGCCAAAACTGGCTCGCCCTTGAGGACCGTAACCTGCAGTTTTCGCGAGTCCCTCCACATTCTCAGTAACGGACAACAACTCACGGTGCTGGCCAAGGAGGTGGCCAGGGACGCAATCAGATGCATGGCAGGGGTGGGGGCGATAGGGGGCTGTGGTCCACTTGCTGGAACTTGAAAGTGATGAAGTTGTGTTGTGCTTTTGACGACGAAGACGACGAAGGATGGCGCACACCACGGCACACACGATATGTAACAGTGAGCATGCACAGTGTTTCCGATGGCCGATCCGCAGGGCCGCAAGGGTGTATTTCCGGGCGAGTGCCGATTGCCGATTGCCAGCTTCCTTCAGCTTCTGTAACCTGTACAGCACACCCTTCCCCTTGGCGCTAGGAGGATAGCGCCTCCCCCTCCCCCGCGGCAATCCCATCAGCACGCAATGGCGCGTGCCACGCGATGGCGAGTGTGCTCCTCCCCCCCGAATTGTGTCCAAAGCACAGCACAGCATGGCGTCAGCGTTGCTGTGCACGTGTATGCTGCAGCCCTTGTGCGCTACGGTGTGTCGTGGGGCAACCTTGCAATTGGTGATGCGTCCCTCCCCATTTCTTGAACGAGGTATCTTGACGAAGCTGATGACCTCATATCATGAGTGTGGGGTGTCACATGACCATCCGAAAAGGCACGTGCGCCATATCACATTCGCGAGCGCGCTGGCGTCTCCTTCTGCAATCCTACTGCCATCGTCACCACTGCCTCACCACCACCCACCACTGCCATCGCTCGCGGTGTCATCGCCAGTATGAGTGACAGCGGCGGCAAGGCTGAGGTTGGGGCCTCTCTAGAGCCCTACAACCCCGATGCGCGTGCAACCGGCTGGCTGGGGCGCTGGTATGACAAGTTGGACGTCTTCAATGCGCGAGTGAATGCTTCCCCAGTTGGCAAGTTCTTTCAACTCGAGGAGCGCGGCTCCACGTTCACGCAGGAGATGCGCGCTGGTCTGGTTTGGTGAGTGCGCCCAAAGGGGGAGAGGGGCGGGGAGCAGAGCGGCGGCGAGGCAAGGCGTCACTCGTGTCTAACCCTTGCTATCTCTTTCCCTCCCTGTTTCCCTGCCCCGCAGCTTTCTGACGGTGTGCTACATTATCGTGAGTTTTTTCTGCGCGTGCTGGTGGGGGGAGAGGGCGCGATTGGGGAGAGGGCGTGCTGGCAACGTTGCGTTGCGTCTAGGGTCTACACTTTACGCTTGCAATGCTGCGCCTCCGCCATCTGCTGTCGTGCCTGTTGGGGAGGAGGGGAGGGGGGAGTGCCCTGTGCGAGGGGGGGGTTCCGTCCAACACGTGCAAAATCGCGTTTCGAGAGGAGCTGGCAGAAGGTCCCCCAACCCCCTCCCCAACCACTCCCAAAAGCCCCCAAATACCTCCCACCCGAATATGAACAGACCCAACATACAAGATAGATGTGAAGGGCCACGCATGCACCTGCAGCGTTACGCAAGGAAGCAGTCCTAACAGGTACAGGTCCAGCACCCATGAGGGACACGGTGGGCTACGCCTGCTACGGCGGCTGCCACGCCACGCGAGGAAGGAGCTGGCAGAGGGTCCAAACCACCTCCCAAACCCCCAACCCACTCCCCAGCCACCTATTTTACCACAGCCTCTCCCCCCACGCCCCTGCCCCTGCCCCGCCCTACTTGCAGCCTGTGAACTCGTCAATTTTGGCCGACAGTGGAGGCACTTGCAATCCTTCCGTCAACTGCAACGTGAGTCCGAGGGGAAGGGGACGACTGTAGGGCCTTTTTCTCCTTCCTCGGCACACACGTGCCCCACGCGCACACACACAGCCCAGAATCCGACCCTAGAACTCTAAAACCTATCCTACAACCTACCCTCAACCCAACCCTAGGACTTACCATAAACCTGCAAACCTCAACTCTAAATCCTGAAACCCTAAACCCTACTTTACTTAGCAGCCATGGTCCTAAGTGACAACGGGACAGAGGCCAAACCCTGAACCCTTAATTACTCTCCCTCTATCAACTGTAACGTGAGTCCGTGAGGGGCGGGAGGCCGTAGGGCTTTTGGGATTTGTTGCCGCCGCATGCGTGGCCCTCCGCGCCCCTCGTGGGGTGCTGGGCGTGCTCCTGCCATTGTCCCTTGCAGCAACAATTGCAATCCAGCGCCAATCAGTTCCAACCTCCTTGAAAAATCCAAGGGAGGGGAGCTCACTCTACCCCTACTACAACAGGCTGTTTAACACCCGGAACAACACCCCCATGCGCAGGCCGAGCGCTTCCAGATCATGGGCGACGCGTGCAAGTTCGACGACCCCGTGACCAATCCCGAGTGGGCCGACTGCATCTTCCAGCTCAAGCTGCAGCTGATCAGCGCGACGTGCATCGCCTCGATGATTGGTACGCTCCTGATGGCGTTCGTCGCCAACTTCCCGGTCGCGATGTAAGTCTGGAGGGAGGGCGGGTGGACGGGAGGGAGAGTGGACGGGCGGGAGGAGGGTGGTGGCGGAGGGCAGGAGGTGGGTAGGCGGGTGGATGGCGGCGGGCGGGAGCGTGGGTGGATGGGTGGGCGGGAGGGAGGGTGGGGTGGGCGGGCGGAGGGAGGGTGGTGGCACGAGTTTCGGGTGTGGTGGTAGGCGCAGCGTTACCGTACGGTCAACAACTTTGAGCCCCCCCCCCCCGTTTTCCCCCTGTGCGCAGTGCCCCCGCCATGGGCGTCAACGCGTACACACACGCACACACACTACACCCTCCCACACTTCACCTCCCACACTACACCCTCCCACACTTGACCTACACCCTCCCACAGTGCACGCGCCATGGGCGTGAACGCGTACTGCACATACACCCCCCACACTTCACCCTCCCACACTTCACCTCCCACACTACACCCTCCCACAGTGCCCCCGCCATGGGCGTCAATGCCTACTTCACCTACACCGTGGTCGGCTTCATGGGCACCGGGCGCATCTCGTACGAGGCCGCGCTCGCCGCCGCGTTCGTTGAGGGCCTCATCTTCGTCTTCCTCACCGTCGTCGGCCTGCGCGCCGTCTTCATGGAGCTCATCCCGCGCAACCTGCTGTACGCGACAGCCGCCGGCATCGGCTGCTTCCTGGCGTTCATCGGCCTGCAGAAGAGCGAGGGCCTCGGCATCATCACGTACGACGGCGCGACGCTCGTCACGCTCGGCGGCTGCCTGCCCGCGGACCGCCAGCACATGTACACGATGCCTGACGACGCGCAGTACTGGCACGACCTCTGCTGGCAGGCTTGGCGCGACGACGACAAGTCCAACACCCTCACGTGCGGCACGTGCACCAAGGCGTACAACTACCTCATCAACGAGGTCGGCCTCACAGTGCCGGTCAACCTGGTCGAGGCGTGCCAGCAGTACATCTTCAGCTTCGCGCCCGACGGCAACATCGCCCCGGCGGTGCAGCTCGGCCTGCCGCCGCGCTCTGCCAACTACTTCTGCGGCAACCCCTCCAAGATGCGCTCCGCGACGATGTGGCTCGGCATCATGGGCGGCGCGGTGAGGCTGCGGGGGGAGATCGAGAGAATTGCTGCTGCTGACGTCGTCATGTCCCTTGGCATGCACACACGCACACTGCAGCTACATGGCCTCTAGGCGCGCGCTGCTGCTGATGTCGCCAAGTCCCCGGGCGTGCACACGCACACACAAAACACCCCATAAGATTGGGAGGGGGGGGGGCGCTGCTGCTGCTGCTGATGCTGATGCACAAGTCCTTCAGCATGCACACACACGCGCGCACACACACACACACACACCGCAGCTACATGGCCTGTAGGCGCGCGCTGCTGCTGATGCCCTCTAGTCCCCGTCAAGTCCCCCCCCCGGGTGCACACACACAAAATCACAACACCCCATCAGATTTGTGCCAACAAAAACCAACACACACACGCACACCGCAGCTCATGGTGCTGCTCATGGTCCGCAAGATCAACGCCGCCATCCTCGTTGGGTGAGTGGAGTGTGGTGGGAGTGTGTGGGGGGGTGGAGTGTGGGGGGGTGGAGTGTGGGTTGGAATGGGGGGGGGGTGGAGTGTCGGGGGAGTGGGGTATGGTTGGGTTCACTTGGTGGGTGAGGGAGGGGAGGGAGGGATGGGGGAGGAACACCAAAATGCGTGGAGTGTGGTGGGGGTGACTTCGTGTGGGGGAGGGGGGGGGGGAGGGAGGAGGAACACCCAAACGCAATCGTCAAACTCTCCACACCCTCACACACCCAGGGTCTTCTTTGTGCCATTTATTTTGTGCTTACATGCACACGCACACACGCACACCCTCCACGCACCCTCACCCACCCAGGATCCTCTTCGTGACGTTCATCTCGTGGATTCCAACCGAGTCCAACGCGGCGTCCTACTTCTCCGACAACTCTGAGATCGGCGGCGGCGCGGGCCGCTTTGCATACTTCAAGAAGGGCGCCACGGTGCCCAACGTGTCCATGACTGGCGGCAAGCTCGACTTCAACGCCCTGAGCCAGGGGGAGACCTGGACCGCGCTCATCACGTTCCTGGTGAGGCACGCACACACAGACACGCACACAGACACGTACACGCACGCACAGACACGCACAGACACGCACGCACGCACAGACACGCACGCACACGCACGCACAGACACGCAAAATGGTCCCGAGCATAAGATTTGTGCTAACAAAAACACGCCCAGAGCAGCGCCCCCGTGCCCTGCCGCCGAGTCCCCTTCAAAGGGTCGCCCTAAAACATGCATGCACACACACAAAACACACACACACCAGCAGTGATGTCCGTAGCAAACCGGGAAATTTGGGGGGAACTGCGGGGGCGAATCGTCGGAATTTCGAAAAAAAAATGTGAAATTCCACAATCTTTATCGGTCTCCTTCAGGACACCACTGCCCCCCCCCAGGCATTTGATGTCCCCAAATACCCCCAAACATGCCCAGAGCAGCGCCTCCGTGCCCTGCCATCGCGTTCCCTTCACAGGGTAGCCACACTCGCGCACACAAACATCACACACGCACACATCACACACACATCACACACCTATCTCCGCGCAGTACCTCGACTTCATGGACGCCACGTCGACCATGTTTGCAATGGCGAGCATGCTGAACGAGAAGATCCCCGGCTTCCTCGACGCGCGCGGCTCGTGGCCGCGCCAGACGCTGACCATGGTCGTGGATGGCGTGTCCATCGTGGTCGGCTCCACCCTCGGCACGTCCCCGCTCACCGTGTTCGCAGAGTCTGGTGTCGGCATTCGCGAGGGCGGGCGCACCGGCCTCACGTCCACCGTTATTGCGTTCGGCTTCGGCATCTCCATGTTCCTGTCCCCCATCTTCGCGTCCATCCCGCCGTACGCGACCGGCCCTGCCATCTTCGTCGTCGGCGCGCTCATGTGAGTAGGGGGGCGGATGCATGCATGCATGCACCCCATGCGAGCGCCCGTGCTGCCCGTAGTTCTGCTGCTGTTGCTGCTGCTGCACCGCGTGCGCCTGTTGCTGGTGCTGCCGCCCCATGCCCATGGTGCGAGCACCCATGCGCCCCACGCCCATGGTGCGATCCATGATGCAATCACGAGCGCTGGCATGATGCGTGTCGCGGCACACCTGTCGCACACATGCACGCGCGCGAGCAGCGGCTGACACATGCACATGCACGCGCGCAGGTTTGAGCACGCGCGCCACATCGACTGGCTTGACGTGCGCTCGGCCGTCCCCGCGTTCATGACCATCATCCTCATGCCGCTCACCTTCTCGATCGCGTACGGCATCATCGCCGGCATCGCCGCCCAGATCCTCCTCTGGGTCCTCTGCTTCGCGCTCGAGGCGTGTGACTCACTCTTCAAGCGGCCGGGCGCCCTCACGATGCGCCAGATGTGGCTCAACAACACCGACATGTTCTACCGGGTCTTCAGGAAGGAGCATATCCTCATCGACGAGCTGCCCGGCTACAAGCCGCGCACGACCTTCAGCGACACGAACGAGGGTGACCTTTTCCCCGACAACCCCGCGCACGTCGCTTACGCCGGGCCCGGCACGAACAAGCCGGTCGTCCGCGCGGGGTCCGACGATCCGTCGTCCTCCAGCGACGTGGTGGCGGACGCCAAGGCGAGCCAGATGTAGGCTGTCGATGGCGCGGCGCGCTGGTAGCGCGCAACCACTGAAATTGCTACGCCCCTGGTGTGTCCCTCACGTGTGTCCTTAATGTGTGCGCAAGCGCTGGCGTGTGCACACGCAGAAGCCGCAGCGCATTGACCACCGCCCCTCCCCCCCCAGCATAAAACAAATACCCGCGAGGGTCCCTATGTGTCTGCAGTGAATGGTGGACTCCAGTATTTGACTCGTGTGCACATAATTATGCATTTGGCAGGCTTGCACTGTGGATATTCTCGGCCATCCCCCCGCCCCCCCCCCCTAGTGTGGAGCAATACGGCATACCAGCGCCTTGACCCCCCTGCCACTTGAACGTCACCCCTCTGTGTAGGCGGGGGAGGGATCTTAGATGGGTGGGTGAGTCCACTTAGCTATTGCATCTTGCAAACCACCGGAAAGCAAAGCAAGCTCCAGTGTTGCACATAGTGAATCTCGCCTAGGTCTTGTATTAGGGGGGAGGGGCTTTTCACGCCAGTAGTTTCTTATGTGCTTGCCGGTTATGATGTGTACAGTGACCAATCCATCATCAGTGACCAAGAAAGAATTGTAACATCGAGTGGGGGTTCAACCGGAAGCTGAGCCAAGTGTGAGGCACGCTTGGCGCAACGTCACTACCGCGCCGCCATTCTTCACGGGGAGACGAGTCGCACTCCGTCCACCCCTTGAACTTTTGAGGAGACTGCAGGGGGAGGGGACACAGCAGCCGACCTCATCACACGCTCGATGCTGGGGGTGGCAGATCGTGGTGGGCGTGGGTGGAAGGCTGCAAACGCTGACGACGCGCCCACCCTGCCAGCAAGCAGCCCCGTATAGCATCCTGCCACCGCGCGCCGGGCGCGGCGGCGCTCGTGCGTTTACTCCACCCGCGCCGGTGCCGCGCCGCAGTGCGACAGCGTACTCTGTGCTCGTGGGCGTTCAGAGCGTGCTTTACGGTGCGAACGCGTCGGTGGTCGGATACGAGGAGGCGCCCCTCGCACTTCTTCCCGGGCAAGCAGGCGCGGCATGGACGACGACGCCACAGGCACCGTGGGGTCGTCATGAAGCATCCATCTTGTTTACAAGGGCTCCACCTATCTACCTACCTACCTACCGGCTACAACCTAGCCCCAATTACCCGCGCTACTTCCAACATGACTCACACACCTCGCCCCTTGTAAATAAAAAGGAGCGCTCTCCGATGCCCTCCATGGAAACCCACACAACCGCCACCCGCCCACCCCCCCGTGCGACCCGCGCGGCATGGGTCACCATCGTTGAACCCTGTCTACCTGATGCTACAATTCTCCGTTTCTTCCGTTTTTTTGCGTGAACTCAAGTTGGTCTCCCCTCATCCAGGTGTGCGGCCGTGGCGGCGCCTGTCCCTGCTTGCACGGCTGCCGGCGCCTCTCTACGTGACGTACGCGCCGGGCCCGGGCGAGAACACCTTGAGCGTCTTTGCGTTCCCCGACTTGTGCTCAGAGAAGCGGTCACCGGATCCAAACCCGAACGACGACGACTTCACCACACGAGACGAGTGCGTCGTGTTGGGCACCGGGTACGCGTGGGGGCCGGGCGAGTGCGCTCCAAGCAGCTCAGTCTCGTGCCTGCGGCTCACGTACTGCTTCTTCTTCACATCGAGCGACACGTCCCGCGGCGCCGAGCCGACCTTGACGCGGTGCGACGTCGGCTTCGTCGAAACCGTCTGCTCAAACAGGCACGAGCCCTTGGCGTGGTACGCGCCCGGGCCCGGGTCGGCCAGGCTCGACGGCGTTTGTCCCGGCAGCCCCTTGGCCACGTCGGAGCGCCGCGCGAGGCCCTTGAAGCTCGCCTCCGGCGCGTCGCCAAGCCAGCCGCTCGTCGGCCGCGGGTCGAGGTCCCCCGGCTTCTCGGGGCCGACCTGGGGGAACACAAGGGGGGGAGGGGATTAAAGAGGGGGGGGGGAGCACCCGGCGCGTCGCGTGTCGGTCGCCAAGCACACTCGGTGCGCCCGCGTGGGGTTGTGTCGCTCAGCGTGCGCGTGCGCGTGCACGCACCCCTCTTCCAGTGCTTCTTCGATTGGGCGGTTTACTGCCTACGGCGGTGTGGCCAGTAATAATAATATATTTTTGAGGGTTTACCGCCCGATTTTTGCCGATTTAGGTCGATTTTTGCCGGGTTGTTGTTTTTTTCGTGCCGATTTTGGCCGATTTTGGTCCTGGCCGCCAGCCGCTGCCAGCTGTCGCACAATAGCTCTCCTTTTTGCTCTGGGACTACACGTTGGCAGGCAGCCGGCTGGTGGCTACCGCCCCTCACAAGTAATTGTTAGGGCCAGAACTGGACTTGGGTCTAGGCGGTGGTACTAGGAGTCCAGTGTTTCTTGCTTTGGCCGCATTCCGCTCTGTGCGGAATATTCGCGATTTTTTTTATTAATTGTTTTCTAGGCCCCACGGCTTTTCCGCTTTTCCGCTTTTCCGCTTTTCCGCAAAATTAATTGTTTTTCACACTTCTGCGGCCTTGCGCCCCCATGGCGCATGCGCAGTCCAGCCCAGATGGTCAAGGGCAAGCAGAACAAGGACAAGACCATCCGGGTCCAGCTCATTGCGTCCTTCTTTGGCGGGACGCCCGGGGGGGCTGTGAAGTGCATTGTCAGGCGCAGGACGGGCGCCCCGACCAAGGCGGTGCAGCACCCTGACGTTGATGACGTTGAGCCGGGCCTGGACTTTGAGTCTGAGGCGGAGTGCGAGGGGGAGGAGGGCGAGAGGCAGTGCGCAACATCTGGCGATGGCGCTGGCCCCAGCGATCAGCCACCACGAGCGGACACGCCCCTGACGGACGCTTGGATGGCAGAGGAGGAGCGCGTGGCGGCAGAGCGCGTGGCTCAGCGCGCGGCTGCAGAGCGCGCAGCGTCAGGCGTTGGCGCTGGCACCAGCGGCGACCAGCCACCCCCACCACGGGCGGGCACCAAAAATCGGCGGGCATGGGGGACACGTTCCGGCATATTTGGCTGGAGCGGGACTGGGCCAAGACCAAGGATGGCAAGGTCTGGCTGGAGGAGGTCAAAGGCGACCCCTTCCACGCCTTTTGCAACCTGTGCAGCAAGTACATGAACGCTCCTGCAGATGCAGGTTCTGCTCAACCTCATGCAGCACGGGCGGCCCATGACCGCGTACGAACAGGAGAAGGCCGTGTTCAAGGTGTGCGCGCCCATGCGCGCCATGCATGCTCCATGCGTGTGCGCGCCATGCATGCGAGTTGTTCCCCACTTGGGCGCGGCTAGCAGAGATGTCGATCGTACTCGCGCCGACTTCGGTGGAGGACGAGCGCACGTTCAGCGGCCTCAACTACATCAAGAACGACCAGCGCAGCCGCCTCGGCTCTGGCAACAGCCACGACCACCTGGTCTGGGCCATGCGCATGTTCATCTCTAGATTGTTCACCCTCGACACGTTCCCTTACGCAGCCGTGATCAAGGAGTGGCGGGAGAAGCGGCGCGTGATATAATCTAGTGGAGCTTCTAGCGAGAGTACCATGCTCAACCGGCGCGATCCAGCATATAGAGATGCGGGCGTGACTGATGTTGACCAAGTTTCCAAGGAAGTCCTGTGCCAATACTCTACAGCCAATACTCTACCACCGCGTTTGAGCAGCCCAGGACGCTGCCCGCTAAATGCACGGCGGATGCAAATAATTGACTGCGGGCCGTGAAAAAGCGGGGAAAAAGGCGGAAAAATAATTAATACCAAAATCCTTCCCAAGAACCACTGCGCCAGCGGCCGGGCTGCAAGAATTTAATAATTTAAATCAGTTGAAGAAGCACTGCCCTCTTCCCCCAGCCCTCGCACAACACGCAGCGCTCGTGCCTGTACGACGCCCTCACCAGTGATTTTGTTTTCGCCATTTGGGGCTCGATTAACGGAGGCGCGTTCTTGTCGCCGAGCCCTGGACCCAGCAATGCGGCGCTGCTGGTGACTAGGATCTCCGTGCCGCTGACGAGCGGGATAAAATACGACTGGCCTGGCTCCTGCTAGACTGTCCCTCGGTGGAAACTACAGGAGCGGCTTGCCCGGCGCTGTCATGGCTTGGCGAGTAGCCGCGGCGCTGCCGCGACCCGTGCTGGGAGACGGCCCTTATCCTCCTCCCATGCAGGACGCCATGCGGCACCGATCACGACGAGTTGATCGACGAGCGGAGGAGCTGGCGCCCGTCAATGCATGCTGGACATCGGTCAAGATGGCTGCTTTTGGGGGCGAGCTACCATCAGGGCTTCAGCGGTGGTGACCGCCGAGGCAACAACAGAGTTTATCCGCTTCACCATGGCAGCGTTTGTCACCGCGCTCACCCTCGGGGGCACTCGTCTGCCGGTGACTGGCGTCGGCATTGGTCTTCAGGCAGCCTGCCATGACGACTCTGTTTGCCCAGGCCCCCCTGGAGGGTGGGACCTGGCCATGCATGACGCATGGGGCGCAGGCAGAGCCCCATGCATGGAGTTGGACAACCATGCACCATACCAGGCGGGGACGTTTCTGCTTCAGCGCCGCCAGTCGGCACAGCCGGCGTGGTTGGTCTCAAAGGCCAGGAGGAGGACGGTCCTTTCCTATACGCTCCTTGCCAGACATGTCCCTCAGGGACTTGTTTGGGTCTAAACTAGCCGGCGGGAGCGGTAGTCTAGACGGCAGTTAACCGGCTGGTGGCTATCGTCCTTCACATGGCGGTGGCACTAGGACTTGTGTTGTCTTAGCTGGAATGCCATGTAACTGTAACTGTAACTGTAACTATTTGGGGCCATTTGGGGCCATTTTGTCGAGGGCCCACATTTGGGGCCATGGGGCGGGGCCCTTAAGTTAGCGTGTGGCGCAGTGTGGGGTGGTGTGGGGCTGTGGGGGCACCTCCGCACTGGTCAATGCTAAGTCAGCGGACTAGGCGCTCAGCGGAACGTTTGTCCGCGAGCCAGCTGGCCCCAAAACAATAACTGAACAATCCGAAAACAAAATCACTGGACCTCACCTTGAAGCGCGTCTCTGTGCCGATCGTGATCTCCTGGACGCTCGCGACTGCGGAGTCAAACTGTCTGCCTAGCGCGTGCACCGTCGTCTCGTAGGCTCCCGGGCCGGGGATCGTCTGGGCGGTGCCGTCGTTGCGGGGCTCCCCCATCTGCGTGATGTGTGCAGTGATGGCAAGCGGACGGGCTGCTGAGGACGCCGACCACGGCCGTGCTGGCGCATCCAGATGCGTGTGGCAGCGGGGCAGCGGGGTGTGTGTGCACGCGCGCGCATGCAGCGGCAACCACAGTCAACTGCACGGTGCCATGTGTGATGTGCACGCACCATGCGAGGTGCATGCTGTTGCAGGCGAGCGGCGGTTGAGCGCCACCACTCCCTGCGACGCCATGCCCACCTTGAACGCAGGTGCATTTTTGTTGGTCGAAGCTGACTGCCCACCGAACCCGCTCTTGACCTCTGTCGTGGCGCCCTTGGATGTCTGCGGCGGGTGCAAAAAACAAAATCGGTGTGTGGTGGAGGGTACGACCATGGGTAGGCCCATGGTGGATGCTGCATGGTATTGCGCATGGTGTTGCATGCGGTTGTGCAGCACCACCATGCATGCCCACGTCGTGTAATCCCTCACGGCAGCCAAGGTCCCTCACGGACCGCCCACTCACCCCTCCCAAGTTGCGCTGCACAAAGGCCTCGTCGCTCAATTTGTCGCAACGACCTCCCTTGCTGAACTTTGCGGTGCTTGACGACTCCCGGCCGCTCAGAATCTGCGCAATTCAGTGGGACAATGCCCGGCCGCTCAGAATCTGCGCAATTCAGTGGGACAACGCCCAGCGCGTGGTGCGCGTGAGGGGTGACCGCTGGCCCCACCTGTTCGCCAAAGCCAGTCTTGCAGCCCTCTACCAGCTGCATGGTGCGGCTACTAAATCTTGTGGATAGCGATGTAACAATGTAATGGCTTGCGCGATGTGACCTGTTGCACATGTTGCAACCCCCTTCCCCACACTTTCATGAACCACACACATCACATCACACACATAGGGAGTCAGCCTGCACACGCACGTGTGTGTGTGTGTGTGTGTGTGTGCACGTGCATGGAGGGGCGGGTCTGGGAGTGAGCCTCCCCGCCGTCCACCCAGCACCCAGCAGCCCGACGTGCAGCGCAGGTGGCCGCCGCGGATGGGGTCGCACACGCCCTTCACCCGCACACACACAAACACTGCCACCCACCCCCCACCTTCACACACACACACACATACACACACACACACACAACGCCCCACCAAGCCAGCCCTCACCACCACCTGGAGCTCTTCAGCCCCCCCCCCCCTCTACCACGTCCTCCCCTGATACACACATGACAGATACACCACAGAGCCGCAAGCACTACCGCGTCCTCCTGGTCGCGTGTCTAGGGCAAGCCAAGGCCACAAGACGTAAAAGCGCAGCCGTTGAGCGCAAAATTAGGAGAATCCTAGTAGGTGCCTAGTAGGTGCACAAAGTAACGGCACCGAAAAAGCAGAAAATGAACGGACAAGGCCCACAGGGTAAGTGTTGACACTGTGGTGAACAACTCGTGAACTGTGTTTACAACTCGTCACGCGTAAGCTCGGCTGCAACAATGCGATGGCACCAAGCCCGCACGGGGATCCTAAACAAAGTAGGTCCACAGGCAGTCCACCGGGTATTTGTCTCACTTGCGGCGCTGCGATGGTGCAGCGATAGTGCTGCCTGCGCGTGGGTGGCGCTGCCGTGGGGTTCCCCCCCTTTTGACTCTTGGCAGGGATCCTGCTTTGATTGATCCTGCTGGAACTCTGGAACTGATTGTGACCACCGGCCTGTGATCATCTTGTCTTGTCTGCTATGCGACCCCTGCAACACCATGCGCACTGTACACTGTACACTGTACACTGTACACTGTACACTGTACACTGTACACTGTACACTGTACACTGTACACTGTACACTGTACACTGTACACTGTACACTGTACACTGTACACTGTACACTGTACACTGTACACACACTGTACACTGTACACTGTACACTGTACACTGTACACTGTACACTGTACACTGTACACTGTACACTGTACACTGTACACTGTACACTGTACACTGTACACTGTACACTGTACACTGTACACTGTACACTGTACACTGTACACCACGGCACACATTTACCAGAGACCTGGACTGCACCAGGTCCCTGGTAAATAGTGGTAGTGCAATTGGTGGTGAGCCGTGAGGTCGTGGCGCCTCCCCCGTGTACCAGCCAAAGTGGTCCGTCCCACTGTGTTTTAACCGTGGGTGTTGCAGTGTCGCAACAACTGAGTGACCATGAGTGAACCCGGGTGCCCGGAGAGACTCTACTCATTCAATTCAGGAGGTTGAGGAAACAACCAAGTGAGAATTACAACGGCTGCGACTGGATCACACGGAGCCTGACCCAAGTGCCGTTTGCTGGCTGCTACACGAGCACCGCCCCAGGCGTCAACCATGACGCCTGGACCCAGCCCACCTGGGCTGAGGAAATCGATGGCCGACACACACCTGTGAGTGGCACCCTAGCACAGTGTCATTAGGCTAGCACTGTGGCATTAGGCTGTCGTAGCTTCGTTGTTCTGACAGTGCGGCGAGAGTCACGTAGCGTCGCGTAGCGTCAGGGTGCTTCCTTCCAACAGGAATTATGCTGGGTGTCGTCCGGGCGAGTTGCTTGGGGACGCTTGGGGACCACTCCAATCATGCTGTTGCATGGTGAGGTGACCGTCATCACGACACCAATGCATGCCGCATGTCCACTACTACTGCGCCGCCAGGCCATGTGAGGGTGCCAATCGTGCGCTAAAGTTGCCGAGGCGGCGTCAAGTAGTGCTTGTCGAACTCCCGTTAGGGAGGACGGCAGGCACCTACCATTACTCCATGCCATCCCCAGCCGCAGATAAATGTAAATTGATCTTGCATCTACGCATGTCAGCACATAGGTGCATCCGTGGTGGCTTGGGGCGCACCTGGGGCAGCCCTCTTCAGTCAAACACTATCCCCGAACACACTCACATGCACACACACACACACACACACACACACCTCCCCCTCCTCCTCCTCCTCCTCCCGTACTCGACCAGCGCCTGCACCGCCACACAAACACACACACACACACACACACACACACAACACGCTGACACGTGACGAGGCTTGCCCGTTGCACGCTGCAGGGGGGCGCGCTCCGAGGCCCAGTCGACCATACGCGCCGCGCGCTCCCGGGCATGCGCCGCTGCCGTCCTGCTCAGTCTGCTGCTGCAAATGCTGCACTCTGGCGCAAAAGTGGCTGCGCACTCGGTGGGTGCTGCGACATACCAGCAGGGCGAGGGGGGGGGGGAGCTATGCCACCGTGGAAGCGCTACGCGCCCAGGGTAGTAGCTCAGTTGCCTTTCACTATCCCCCACCCCCCACCCCACCCTAGGCGCGTAGCCCCAGGTAACCGGGACTGGGGGGGGGGGCAGGCCTCTGCATCGCAGTCTGCATCACCGGCGCGTCCATGCACCCCCCCCCCCGCCTTCCCTCCACCACCACACACATACACACACACTCACAAATAGCTCCAGAGCATAAGATTTGTGCTTCCAGAATCATGCCCAGAGCAGCGCCTCCGTGCCCTGCCGCCGCGCCCCCTTCAAAGGGTCACCACACACACACACACACACACACACACACACGCGCACACACACACGCGCACACACACACACCGCGCGCGCCCCGCTGCCCCGCTGCGCCACCGCCGCCGCTGCAGGGCGCTGACGAGGGCAGCGAGCTGCACCCACTCTTGATCAAGGAGATGCACGACGCCAACCGACGGCTCAACGAGCTCGCAGACGCGCACCGGCCGAGCATGCACCGCGCGGTCGCCGCGGCCAGCACTTGGCGCCGCTCCCGTGAGTCCTGGGCAGTGGGTTTGGTTCCGGCTGTAGGCTGGCTTTAGGCCAAGGTTGGCTTTAGGCCAGCCAGGTTGGGCTCTTCTTGTTTTGTTGAGCACGACTATGGTTTCAACACAGTTTCAACACAGTTTCAACACAGTCCAACACACCGCTTCTACGTTCTACTAGTGCGCTCGGGGGGGTGGCAACCCCCCGGGCGCGCTGCGATCCAGGTGTCGACGACGCGAGTCCGATGACCCTGTAGCGTAGAGCCAACCCAAGGAGGGCATACCGGCCCGGCATCACAGACGGCCAAGGACGCCTCGCGGACTTGAGCTGGCTGGCCGCGGATGCGAGCAAAGGGGAAACAAGGCACCCCATGCATGCAGCCTTTTCCTGCCCAGTCCCCGCGTGTAGCGGGGCACGCCTGGCGACGCGTCCAAGTCGTCAATCAGAACACCAGAGTGGCTACGTTCAACGTGCGGACATGTCCTGCAGAGGACGAGGGACTGGTCAAACTGGCGAGTCTGGTGCAAGATTGCGCCAAGCTTAGCGTCGGTGTTGCAGCGCTTCAGGAGCTGCGCAGGACCGGCTCCGGGGAGGCGCAAGTGGCTACGGGCGACACGTCGTGGACGCTGCTATGGTCGGGTGGGGAGCACCGGCAGCGTGGGGTGGGCTTGCTGTTGTCCCCTGCATGGGCATCGGCACTCGTCTCCTGGGAGGCGGTGTCCGACCGCCTCATCCAGGCCCGCTTTGCAGCGGACCGTGGGCAGATGATCACCATCGTCAGCGCCTACAGTCCAACGGAGGCAGCGAGCGACGAGGAGGCTGGCGACTTCTACCTTCGAGTAGCGGCGCTCGCGGACAAGGCCAACGACAAGCGCGATCTGCTCATCGTGGCAGGTGATTTCAATGCAGCAGTGGGGAGGGATTCGGTGTCCGACCACGAATGCGTTGGCAAGCACCTGCCCCTCACGGAGCCAGCGGTGGCCAGCAGGAACGGTCGCCTGCTCCTTGACACTGCCACTGCATGCAGCCTGCGCGCTGCCAACACTCTCTACCCCCACAGGCCTGAGCACCAGTACACCCACATCAGCCCCATGGCTGTTGCACAGAGCAGACGGCATGCATGCTCTGTGCGCCGCCTGCACAGCGTCAAGGACTACATCCTGGTCGCGCGCCGCCGCATGCATGCGGTGACAGACTGTAGGGTGCGTAGGAGCCCAACCTGGGACAGCGATCACTGCATGGTGGTACTGTCCATGCGCCTCCGCATGCGAGCCTCCCGCCATGCAGGCGGCTCTCAGCGGCGCGCATGGGACTCTTCACAACTGCGGCGCCCGGCTGTCCGTCGTGAGTTCAACCTCCAGCTGTCCGATCGCTTTGGGCTGCTGGAGGCCGTGCCGCCCGAGGGCGCTGATGCCCAGGCGGAGTACGACGCGATGGCTGCTGCCATTCGCGAGGTGGCCACCAACCACCTCGCTCCACGCGGCAGCCGCCGGCGGCGCGGCTGGCAGTTCACTCTGTCGCAGCGCACCCTCCGGCTCATGGACGCCCGGCAGCGCGCGCACACGGCATGGCTCAGGAGCAAGTCTGCTGCTGCCAAACGAGAGCGCAACCGCGCCAACCGCGCGGCCGACGCAGCTGTGCAGAGAGACAGGGAGAGGTGGATCGGCCAGCAGGTGGCGGAGGCGCAAGACATGCTACGCAAGAAGAATCTGCGCCAGTTTGCGCGCGCGTGCGACAGGCTGGCGGGCCGCAGCCGCAGCCATCAGATCCCACCTGCCATGCGGGACGTCTCGGGCGCGCTGCACAGCGGTCCAGACGGGGTGCTGAAGGCCATGACAGAGTCATTCGACAAGCTATATGGCGGGGAGACCAAGCTCAGCGACGAGACCCTGAACCAGCTGGAGAACGATGTAGCGGCGTTTGAGCTCACACGCGCCACAGAGGTGGACGAAGCGCACGGGCGCCCCCCTGACCTGGCTGAGACGGAGGCGTGTGTGCGAGCGTTGCGCTCGGCCGCCGCTCCGGGCGGTGACCAGCTGGACGCCATGCTGTTGCGGTGCCCACCTGCCATCGCATGGCTCCACCGGGTCATCATCGCCGTATGGCGGTCGGGGAGAGCCCCGAGGGAATGGAAAACTGCTATTATCACACCGTTATATAAGGGGAAGGGTCCGCGTGACTCCCCTGGTAACTACCGCGGTATAAGCCTTCTCTCTATTGCCGGGAAAGTGTACGCTGCCATACTTCTGCACCGCGTCTCCACGCAGGTTGATGGTCAGTTGCATGAGGCTCAGTGTGGTTTCAGAAAAAGCAGAGGCACTGTTGATGCAATTTTTACTCTGCGCTCGCTGAGCGCGGCACATGCCGAGTACAAACAATGCATGGCTGTGGCATTTGTCGACTATTCTAAAGCTTACGATTGCATAAACCGTGCGGCACTGTGGAGAGTCCTTAGATTATATAGTGTTCATCCGCACATTATTGATCTGTTGGAGGATCTTCACACCAACACCGCAGCTGCCGTGCGGCTGGCTGGGAAAATCGGGCACGAATTCCCCGTGTCGTCTGGTGTGCGACAGGGGTGCGTCATTGCTCCTGTGTTGTTCAATGTTTTTATTGACCACATAGTGAAAAAGGCGCTAGACATGATGCCAGAGGGGGCTGGCGTGTCAGTCGTGACCCGAGCCGGCGGCTCTGTGTTGTCGTCGTCGGTTGAGCGCATAGTAATGCTGATGTATGCCGACGATTTATGTTTGTTCTCGCATGACCCAGCTCAGTTGGCGCTTATGCTGAAAATCCTTGACAAAGTGTCCTCTAGCTTTGGCATGCAAATCAACGCCGCAAGACAGAAGTGATGATTTTGCCAGCAGATTTTGACGCGGATCTGCCCACGTTTGCGCTGACTGGTGGTGAAGTGAGACCGTCTCTGGTATCTAGGGAGTTGGATAACGGTGTGCGGTCGGTCGCGCGCTGGGCGTGTTTGCGTCTTTTGATAAGATTTGGGCCAGCAAGAAGATGCAAGTGCAGTCTAAGATGCGGGTTTACAACACTTTCGTGCTGCCCCACTTTCTGTACGGCTGCGAAACATGGGCCCCTACTAAAACACAACTGACTCGATTGGAGGTTGCCCACTCTAACTGCCTTCGTCGCATTCTGGGTGTGCGCCTGGTCGACCGGCACAGATTAACTTATATTCGGCAGGCGTGCGACACTGAGCCAATTGAGAGCCTTGTGGCAAAGCGATCAATGCAGTGGCTAGGCCATGTGATGCGCATGCCGGCTTCTCGTCTTCCTCGTACGACTTTTGACTGCACAATGGATGTGGCTCGGCAGCAAGGCCGGCCTCCAGCCTCCTCCCGACACTATTTTCTTAAGCTACTGATTCAGCAGCTAGGCGAAACTAGTGGCACTCGTTCTGATTGGAAGACTTTTTCGGACACGGCGTTTGAGCGTGCTCAGGATAGGGTCGGGTGGAGAGCCGTGGTGTACGGTCCGGCTGCCCCTCAGGCGCCGGCCCCTCCACCACGGCGGTCAAGTAGATTGGCAAGCGCCACTTGACCCCCTATCCCCTAGAAGCAGTTAGGACCTATTTTGGAGGCGTCGCACAATAGCTCTCCTTTTTGCTCTGGGACTACACGTTGGCAGGCAGCCGGCTGGTGGCTACCGCCCCTCACAAGTAATTGTTAGGGCCAGAACTGGACTTGGGTCTAGGCGGTGGTACTAGGGCTAGAGGTAGTCTTTGCTGGAAAGCCGATGTAACTGTAACTGTATGGTTTCCGCGAGGCGCAGCGGCATGCGGCTGAAGAATACAGTGGAGCGGGCAGTGAAGCGCAGCCGGAGGGGTATTAGGGTGGTAGGGCAAGGGTGGGGGCTTCTGTACTGCGGCCGCGCCCAGCACGTGTGGCGCCGCTCGCGTGAGTCCTGGGCAGTGGCTTTGGTTCCGGCTTATGGCTGGCTTTAGGCCAAGGTTGGGTTTCCTGCTTGTTGTGTTGAACACGACTCTGGTTTTCGCAAGGCGCAGCTGTGCCCAGCTGTAGACTACAGCGAAACAGGCAGTGAAGCGGGCAGTGATGCGCAGCCGGAGGGGTTGTAGGGTGGTAGGGCAAGGGTGGGGGCTTCTTTACTGCGGCCGCGCCCAGCACGCGTGGCGCCGCTCGCGTGAGTCCTGGGCAGTGGGTTTGGTTCCGGCTGTAGGCTGGCATTAGGCAAAGGTTGGTTTTCTTATCTTGCTGTGTCGAACATGACTCTGGTTTCCGCGAGGCGCAGCTGTATCCGGCTGAAGAACACTGTGAGACAGGCAGCGGAGCGGGCAGTGAAGCGGGCAGTGAAGCGCAGCTGGAGGGGTTTAAGGGTGGTAGGGTAAGGGTGGGGGCTTTTACTGACCCCAGCACGCGTGGCGCCGGTCACGTGGGCAGTGGTTTTGCTCCCGGCTGTTTCCGGCTGTAAGATCAATAACTCGGGCAGTGCATTGCAGGCGGAGAGGTTGTAGGGTGGAAGGTGAAGGGTGGAAGGTGAAGGGTGGCAGCTTGACTGTGGCCGCGGCCAGCATGTAGCGCCGATCACGTGAGGTCCTAGGTGCACCCATCATCGGCGACACAGAGTCCCCGATCGGGTTCAAAGCGGGAGGGAGGGATTGGCGGACCGCAGAGAAGCTAGCCAGAAGGTGGCAGTGTTGTCAAGGCGACGTCAGCAGCGGTTTGGGGTTTGGGGTGGAGGGTGGAGGGTTAGATGTGGACGGGTCGCATCCTGCTTGCAACGCCAGCTGCTTCCTCCAGCCGCACGCGTCCACTGCACACACACACACACACACACACACAGGCCCCTTCCTCCAGCCCCACGTGTCCACTGCCCTCCCCCCAGCTGCCACACCCTGCATTGATTCGGATTCTGATTTGGATGAGTGCGCCACCTGACGCATGCCCATTGCCATGCTTGCGCTCGCGTGCAAACGCAGTGTCATCGACCACGGCCCTGCCAGGGTTTAGCGCGGTGACTGACACATGCCATTGCCATGCTTTCATGCTCGCGTGCAAACGCAGTGTCATCGACCACGGCCCTGCCAGGGTTTAGCGCGGTGACTGACACATGCCATTGCCATGCTTTCATGCTCGCGTGCAAACGCAGTGTCATCGACCACGGCCCTGCCAGGGTTTAGCGCGGTGACTGACACATGCCATTGCCATGCTTTCATGCTCGCGTGCAAACGCAGTTTCATCGACCACGGCCCTGCCATGTTTTAGCTGACATATGCCATTGCCATGCTTTCGTGCTCGCGTGCAAACGCAGTGTCATTGACCACGGCCCTGCCATGTTTTAGCACGGCAGCTGACATATGCCATTGCCATGCTTTCGTGCTCGCGTGCAAACGCAGTGTCATTGACCACGGCCCTGCCATGTTTTATGCCATGCGGTGCTCGCGTGCAAACGCAGTGTCATTGACCACGGCCCTGCCATGTTTTAGCACGGCAGCTGACATATGCCATTGCCATGCTTTCGTGCTCACGTGCAAACGCAGTGT
Organism: Chlamydomonas sp. UWO 241; assembly: GCA_016618255.1. NCBI lineage: Eukaryota > Viridiplantae > Chlorophyta > Chlorophyceae > Chlamydomonadales > Chlamydomonadaceae > Chlamydomonas > Chlamydomonas priscui. Next base: position 371,513 of record VFSX01000014.1, read on the forward strand.
CATTGGCCACGGCCCTGCCATGGTTAAGCACGGTGACTGACACATGCCATTGCCATGCTTTCATGCTCGCGTGCAAACGCAGTGTCATCGACCACGGCCCTGCCAGGGTTTAGCGCGGTGACTGACACATGCCATTGCCATGCTTTCATGCTCGCGTGCAAACGCAGTTTCATCGACCACGGCCCTGCCATGTTTTAGCACGGCAGCTGACATATGCCATTGCCATGCTTTCGTGCTCGCGTGCAAACGCAGTGTCATTGACCACGGCCCTGCCATGGTTAAGCGCGGTGACTGACACATGCCAATGCCATGCTTTCGTGCTCGCGTGCAAACGCAGTGTCATTGACCACGGCCCTGCCATGTTTTAGCACGGCAGCTGACATATGCCATTGCCATGCTTTCGTGCTCACGTGCAAACGCAGTGTCATTGGCCACGGCCCTGCCATGGTTAAGCACGGTGACTGACACATGTCATTGCCATGCTTTCGTGCTCGTGCGAACGCAGTGTCATTGGCCACGGCCCTGCCAGGGTTAAGCGCGGTGACTGACACATGCCATTGCCATGCTTGCGCTCTCGTGCGAACGCAGTGTCAGCGACCACGACCCTGCCAGGCCCAAGCGGAGGCTTCGTGTTTGTGAGCACGGATGGTGCGTCGGTTTTGGCCGTAGGGGAATCGGGGTTGGGGGTTTGTGAGCACGGATGGTGCGTCGGCTGGGTCTTAGTTGGGGCGTTGGGGTTAGTGAGCACAGATGGCGCGTCGGTTTGGCTGTAGTGGAATCGGGGCGTTGGGTGTTCATGAGCACAGATGGCGTGTCGGTGTGGCCGTTAGGGGAATTGGGACGTTGGGGGTTAGTGAGCACGGATGGTACGTCGGTTTGGCCGTAGTTGGGGCGTTGGGGATTAGTGAGTACGGATGGTGCATCGTTTGAGCCGTAGGGGAATTGGGGCGTTGGGAGGTGGTTGTAATTGGAGTGTTTGGAGTTGATTGTTAGGGCCAGAACTGGGATGGCTGGGTACTGTGATGCAAGCCAAGGGGAGAGGAGGGGGGGGGGCACAGAAATAGGTATGAGCACCCAAAGACGCAAAGCCTGACGTCTCCCCCCCTCACACACGCCCCCGCTCATACATGCCCCCCCTCGTCACACACACACCTTCTCACACACGCCCTCTCTCGCATGCAGTGCCTGTGCCCCGCGCAGACGCCGACAAGAGCAACCACTGCAACGGCACTCTGACACCCAACGCACGGTATCCGCGCTGTGTGCTGCACCCGCTCACACGCCCCTGCCTGTGCCGCGCAGACGCCGGCAAGAGCAACCACTGCGAAGGCACTCTGACACCCAACGCACGGCATCCGCGCTGTGTTCTGCACCCGCTCACACGCCCCTGCCTGTGCCGCGCAGACGCCGACAAGAGCAACCACTGCGAAGGCACTCTGACACCCAACGCACGGCATCCGCGCTGTGTGCTGCACCCGCTCACACGCCCCTGCCTGTGCCGCGCAGACGCCGACAAGAGCAACCACTGCGAAGGCACTCTGACACCCAACGCACGGCATCCGCGCTGTGTGCTGCACCCGCTCACACACCCCTGCCTGTGCCGCGCAGACGCCGACAAGAGCAACCACTGCGAAGGGACTCTGACACCCAACGCACGGCATCCGCGCTGTGTTCTGCACCCGCTCACACGCCCCTGCCTGCCTGTGCTGCGCAGACGCCGACAACAGCAACCACTGCGAAAACAGCAGATGCGGCGGGCTGTACGCTAACGTCATGGCCAAGGCCGTTGAGTTTGCGACCTACAAGGCCACCTACCTGGGGGCGAAGAGTGGGGTGAGTGTCTGCATGTGGCAGACAAAAACAGTGGGCAGTGTGTGGAGCGGGCTGTACCCCAACGTCTTGGCCAAGGCTGTTGAGTTTACGACCTACATACATCATTACTGGTGTCACACAAGACTGTAATGTCCATCACCATCATCATATAAGGCCATCTACCTGGGGTAAAGAGGAGGGTGAGTGCGTGTGTGGGCAGTCAAAGAGTGCGCAGTGTGTGGCATGGTCTGTATATGCCAACGTTATGGCCAGAGCTGTAGAGGTTGCGACCTACAAGGCCACCTACCTGGGGGCGAAGAGTGGGGTGAGTGTCCGTGCTTCCGTGAGCCACCCCACACCCTGCACAAGAGCATTTGCGGGGCACACACACATGCCCACACACACACATACAAACGAGCACCTCAGGGGCACACACACATGCCCGCACGCACGCGTACCCCCCCCCCCCCCCAACCTTCCCCCCTGTTCACACAGATCCCTTGCCATTACCACAAACCGGCATTACCGGCTTCCAGTCTTGGCTGCCCCCCCCCCCCCTCCCGCACACACAAACACACACATGCCCACACGCACGTGTGCACCTCCAGCCTGCCCCCCTGTCCGCACAGATCCCTTCCGGCTTCCAGTCTTGGCTCCTTCCCCTCCCGCTCACACACACACTCACCAGGGGTTTCCGTCCCGATCGGGAAACGAAATGAAGGGTGCCCAAAGGGCGCGTCCCCGATGGTTTCGGGTAGGGTGCGTTTGGGAAAACCGACGCGCGGAGGCGATTTTTTCGGGGAAAAGTGTGAAATCGTCGATTTCAAAGCGATTCTTCGGGCTGCAGCCCGAAATCCCGACGAAACCGAGAAATCCTCTTCGGGAAAAATGAAAGGATGACTGACCCCAAGGAAACCCCTGACACACACGCATGCCCACACGCACGCATGCCCCCCTTCCCCCCCTGTCCCCCTTTCCATGCAGATCCTTGCCATCAGCATCAATGGCATCCCTGCCCTTTCCGGCTTCAAGTCTTGGCTGTCCCCCCGCCCCTCCCCCAACAACACGCATGCCCACATTGTGTTTGCCCGCACACGCACGCGTGCCCCCTCCCCCCGTCACACCCCACCCATGGGTGGGGCTGTCCACACAGATCCATTGCGTCAATCCCCCCCCTCTCCCCCACCCACATGCTCACATGCACGCGTGCCCCCCCCCTGTCCCCCGGTCCACGCAGATCCTTGCCATCGGCATCGACAACAGCCCCCCACCCTTTCCAGCTTCCAAATCTTGGCTATCCCCTCCCCCTCCCCCCCCAACACACATGCCCACGCACGCATGCGCACACATACACCCCACACACGCACCCCTGTCCATGCAGATCATGCCATCGGCATCAACAACACCCCCCCCGCCCTTTCCAGCTTCAGTTTTGGCTGCCCATTCCCCCTCAACACACATGCCCATACGCATGCACGCGTGCCCCCCCCCCCCCCCCCCCCCCCCCTTTCCATGCAGATCCTCGGCATCGACAACAGCCGCCGCCCTTGCCGGCTTCCAGTCTTGGCTGCCCCCTCCCCCCCCCCCAACACACTGCCCACGCGCACGCGTGCCCCCCCTTCCCCCCTGTCCCCCTGTCCATGCAGATCCTCGCCATCGGCATCAATGGCAACCCCGCCCTTTCCGGCGTCAAGTCTTGGCTGCTCTCTCCCCCTCCCCCAACAACACACATGCCCACATTTGTTCTGCCCGCACACGCACGCGTGCCCCCCCTCCTTTCACACACCACCCCTGGGTGGGGGTGTCCACACAGATCCATTGCGTCAATCCCCCTCCCTCCCCCACCCACATGCTCGCATGCACGCGTGCCCCCCCCCCTGTCCCCCTGTCCGCACAGATCCTCGCCATCGGCGTCAATGCCAATCCCGCCCTCTACGGCTTCAAGTCTTGGCTGGTTGGGATCAACGAGACCGTCACGTACATCTACAGCACGAAAGAGATCGCGAATGTCAACTTCAACCAATACAAGGTGAGGGGGGTAAACCATCCATATTGTTTGCCTTTGCGGGAGGGCGTTTGAAGGTCTTCAGGCAGCCTCCATGACAACTCTGTCGTCCATGCACCCCTGGAGGGTGGGACCTGGCCATGCATGAGGCATGGGGCGCAGGCAGAGCCCCATGCAAACGAGAGCTGGACAGCCATGCACTGCCAGGCGGGGACCGTTCCAGTCAGCGCCAATCGCCTCTGCCGGCTTGACTGGCCACAAGGCCACCACTGTGACCCTGAGGAAGGTCCTCTCCGATATGCTCCTTGCCAGACATGTCTCTCAGAGACCGCTGTTTGGGGTAGTCTAGCCGGCGGGAGCGGTAGTCTATCGGCCGGGAGCCGGCGGTACTCTAGTTCTTAAATGTGCTGGAGTATCGGCGGGTGTCTCTAGTAGAAGAGTAGCCTGCTTAGCTGTAAACCCCGTGTTACTGTTACTGTCGCGGGAGGGGGGGGGTTCGAAACTTTTGTTTTTGTATGCGATTGCGGGGGACGTTTTATAGTCGTTTTTGTCGTTTTGACGCCCAAGATCGCGAGTTTCGACAATTTATTTAAGTTTCTCAGCTTCGCGTGGGGGGGCAAAAAACGATACTTATTCGCAAAGGCAAACCGCACGGACGGTACTGCATGTGGGTTTGTGGTTCTGGGTTGAGGGTTTGGCGTTTAGGGTGGTTAAGGGGATGGGGTTAGGGTTCAGGGTTCTTACAGTGACCATGACCCACATGATCTCAATAGCAGAGATCGCATCGGCTGACTCTAGCCAATGCAAAGTCCAGTGCAAGGTGCAGTACGCACCCCCGCACACACACACGCACACATACACGCACGCGCACACACACGCCGACCTGCACACACACGCACACACACACGCACACACACACACACATGCACATATAAGCACACACACGCACACAACACACACACACACACACACACAGGTGATATACATCCCGAGCGCCTACACAAACAACGGCAACGTGAATGTCAAGGGGATCACTAATGATCAGAACACGGCGCTCGCGGCGCGCGTCGCCGACGTGACGAAGTTCGTCAACGTGTACGGCGGGTCGCTCGTCGCGCTTGGCCAGTCTAGACTGTTAAACGCGTACGGCTGGTTGCCGGTTCCGCTCGATTACAACCCGTTGGAGATCAGCGACGTCACAACGACGCCCGACCTCGGGCGCGCCTTCTCCAACTCGAGCGACGACGACAACCTGGACCACAGCAACTGGCACGGCTACTTTTATGGCCCACCCGACTGGGCCGGCATCTACCGCGTGCTCGCGTACCAGGCCGGGAAATGCACCATCACCAACGGGCCGACCACAAACTGCCGCGCGACGCTGCTCGCAAACATCAACACGGTCCTGACCAAGGTGTGCCGAGCATGCTGCTATGCGCTGCTGTGCTGTGCCGTGCTGTGCTGTGCCATGCCGTGCTGTGCTGTGCCATGCGCTGCTGTGCTGTGCCATGCGCTGCTGTGCCATGCTGCGCCGTGCTGTGCTGTGCCATGCCGTGCTGTGCTGTGCCATGCACTGCTGTGCTGTGCCATGCGCTGCTGTGCCATGCTGCGCCGTGCTGTGCCGTGCCGTGCTGTGCCATGCTGTGCTGTACTGTGCCATGCGCTGCTGTGCCATGCTGCGCCGCGCTGTGCTGTTCCGTGATGTGCTGTGCTGCACCATGCTGCGCTGTGCAGTGCTGTGCCATGCTGCTCCGTGCTGTGCTGTGCCGTGCTGTGCTGCGCCATGCCGTGCTGTGCAGTGCTGCGCCATGCCGTGCCATGCCGTGCTGTGCCATGCCGCGCTGCGTGGCATAAACCCATCAGCGGGTGGCCACGTGAAGGCCCCCATGGTGTGCGGTGTGCATGAGGTCACGCAGTCAACATGTACGCACGTGCACCATGCGTGTGCATGCAGGGGCTCATTGTGTGCATTCACATGCACCATCCATCCCCATCACACATCAAAGTTTCACATGAACGCGCGCCGCATGCACCAACAATGCCTAGCAGCAGTATACCCCGGCAGTTGCTACAATGTGGCACCCGTGCACTGAAATGTCTTTCGAATGTCGGATGACCGACCAGCGCCTGAATCGAGTGGATAGTAGCACATGCACACACACACGCACACATGCCAAAACGCTCACCCACAAACACATGCACACGCGCGCCTCTCAGGAAAACTGCTACAACGGCATTGACGATGACAACAACGGCTACATCGACAAGGCTGACCCTGGTGTGTGTGTGTGTGTGCGCGCGTGTGCGCGTGCGTGTGTGCGCGTGCATGTGTGCGCGTGCGTGTGTGCGTGCGTGCGCGTGTGTGTGTGCGCGTGCGTGTGTGCATTTGTGCGTTTTTGTGAGCGTGTGTGTGAGTAGAGAGAGACTGTCTGTGTGGAGTGTGGAGTGGAGAGAGACTGTCTGTGTGGAGCGTGGAGTGGAGAGAGACTGTCTGTGTGGAGTGTGGAGTGGAGAGAGTGTCTGTGTTGAGTGTGGAGTGGAGAGAGACTGTCTGTGTTGAGTGTGGAGTGTGGAGTGGAGAGAGACTGTCTGTGCGGAGTGTGGAGTGGAGAGAGACTGTCTGTGTGGAGTGTGGAGTGTTACGCATGGAGAGAGTCTGTCTGCTCACGAGCGCTCGCGCCGCCTGCTCCTCGCAGGCTGCTGGAAGTGTGGCGATGGGTACATTGACAACCAGCCCAACAACCCCTTCCCCGAGTCGTGCGACAACGGCCGCGTCGGCTGCGGGCCGGATGAGAACTGCGTGTTTGGCGGCACCGGCTGCAGCCCTTCGTGCGTGATCGAGGTGCGGGCGTGTTGGTAGCAGGAAGGATAGGATGGTGGTGGTGGCGGTGATGGAGTGCAGCCCCGAGTCGTGCGACAACGGCCGCGTCGGCTGCGGGCCGGATGAGAACTGCGTGTTTGACGGCAGCGGCTGCAGCCCTTCGTACGTGATCAAGGTGCGGGTGATGATGATGACGGATTTTACAGTCGTTTGTGATGCGCCTGCAGGCAGCGTCTTCGACCCTGCTCGGCGTTTAGCGCCCGAGCACTACAGACGGGTGGCTTGCTACTGGTGCTGGGGGGCTTGTGGGTGCCCGCTTGCTCGCTCCCCCCTGCTGCCCACTGCTGCCCACTTTCACGGCCCACGCCTGCCCACTCCTGCCCACTCCTGCTCACTGCTGCCCACTGCTGCCACCGCTGCCCACTCCGGTCCACTGACTTCACTGACGCCCACCGATGCCCCCTGACCGCCTTTGCATGCGCGCCTCCCTCCATTGCTACAATGCAGCCCTACTCCCCGCCGTCGCCCCCCCCGATGCCGCCGCCGTCCCCGCCGCCGCCCCCCGCGTGCGACTCGTCGGTGTGGAAGTGGAGCTGGAACACTGGGGCCTACGTCTACACCGGCGCCAGCAATTCTTTGTGCCAGAACAAGGACAAAAACGCATGCAGTGTGGTGAGCGCAGTAGCAGTAAAACAGGAACATTGGGTGTTCAGAGAAGTCCTAGTACCAGTTCTTGGCCCTGGCAAGTACTTGTGAGGGGCGGTAGCCACCAGCCAGCCAGTGGTGAGCTCGCAGGGCCACATTTGTTTTCCTTTGGGGGGGCATGCTTGCACACTCCTATCTCGTGGTAGCGGCGATCACCCCTCACCCCTCAGCGGTACTAACTAGACGCCAGTGTTTCCGTGAGCCAACCCGCATCCAGACAAAGTGCACTTTCGGGTTGAGATTGCCTGATTCGGGCTGGCGAATCGGGTTGAGATTGCGCAAATTCCGACCCGTGAAAGTGTGAAAACGGCATTGCACACTTCTCCACCAAAATTTGCCTGTCGGGTTCAGATTGGCGAAATGAGCGTGAGGCCCGGGTTGAGCCATCATTTTTCCAAGATCCTTCACGGAACCACTGCTAGACGCCCCCAAGGCGGCTTGCCGCCTGTTCCTTTCTTCATCAAATTCGATTGTCGTGCCCAGGGAGATGGCATTGCAAGTCCCCTGCCCTACCACATTCACAACGCCTGAGGCGCACCCCTGATCGCCTCGGGCGTCGCTTCGGGCGTGATCCAAACCGCCTCAGGTGCCGCCCCGACCGCCTCAGGCGCCCACCGCCTGAGGCGCACCCCAGACCGTCTCAGACGTTATGACCGCATTCCATGGCGCGGATCATACGTTGGGATTTGGGTATGGCTGTCGCCGTTTCAGGCGGTCTTGATGGATTTTACGGTCTGTGTGACACCAGAAACGATGTATGAGACCTGTGTCGGCGCGAGCGCCGAACACCTAAACTCAGTTTCAAGCTGAAACTAGCTTGGCTTATACCTGGTAGGGGCGAGAGTTAACCCCCACGTGCACGCACGCCCTGGACCTAGACATGACACTAGGCCTCCAGATCCCCCCTATACCACCCAGGCAGTGACAGCAACGCATTCCTCGGGGGAGGTACAGATAACCAGAGTCAATTGAGTAAGCACTGCCCCCCCCCCCTCACTCCTCGCCGCCTCCACTCTGCCTCACAGTGCCACGGTCAGTGCTGCGCCGACGACGGCAACTGCAAGTCGTCGTCGTGCTCCGGCAACAACCTCGGGTCTTCGCAACAGAGCTGCAACTTTTACTCAGGGTTGTTCGCCGGTGGGTCAAACACTGCATGCGAACCCACCCTCGTCCTCCCCCGATCCGTGCCCAACCATCCAGTGATGAGCTCGAAAACAACCAACCCAAACACCGAGGCTACTCCACAGGCAACAACTGCCAACTGTGATCACCACCCCTGACACAGCCCCTCACCCGAACCCCTGTCGTCTGTCGCAGGCTACTCGAACGGCAGCGGCTGCCCAGTGGCTGGCGCCACGAACTTCGCCTTCTGCGATTTCACTGCATACAGCAAGTGAGTGAGCGAGGGTCGCCCCAGAACCAGAGGGTGGGGATCATTGGCTGTGCACTCCAGGGAAACGCGCGGAGTCGATGCAACCAAGCAGTCGCACGCTCTCGACACTTTCCACACTTGCACAGATAATTGTCACTGCACATATCCGCATGTTTGCCGACGACATGCATCCCGGCAGCACAAGCACCATCGTTGCGGCAGTCATGCAGGCTGCCCGTCATTCCTGCCCACTGCCATTTTAAGCACTGCACCTGCCTGCCATACCTCAAGAGGCCAGCGTGCTGCATTTTTCCCATTTGTTGTGCATGCGTTGGTGCGTTGATGATTTGGCAGGCAAATCAACGCCACAAAGGCAGAAGTTGTGATTTTGCCAGGAGATTTTGATGCGGATCTGCCCGCGTTTGCGCTGACTGATGGTGAAGTGAAGACTGTCTCTGCGTTTAAGTATCTAGGGAGTTGGGTAGCTTTGAGTGGTGGTGTGGAGAAGGAGATTGGCGTGCGTGTCAGTCGCGCGCTGGGCGTGTTTGCGTCTTTTGACACTATTTGGGCCAGCAAGAAGATGCAAGTGCAGTCTAAAATGCGGATTTACAATACAGATAGTGCTGCCCCACTCTCTCTGCATCTGCGAAACATGGGCCCCTAGTAACACACAACTGACTGGATTGGAGGTTGCCCACTCCAACTGCCTTCGTCACATTCTGGGGCGCCTGATCGACCGACACAGATGAATTTATATGTTCAGCAGGCGTGCGGCACTGAAACTATTGAGAGCCTTGTGGCAAAGCGATCAATGCAGTGGCTAGGCCATGTGATGCGCATGCCGGCTTCTCGTCTTCCTCGTACGACTTTTGACTGCACAATGAATGTGGCTCGGCAGCAAGGCCGGCCTCCAGCCTCCTCCTGACACTATTTTCTCAAGCTACTGAACCAGCAGCTAGGCAAAATTAGTGGCACTCGTTCTGATTGGAAGACTTTTTTGGGCACGGCGTTTGTGCATGCCCAGGATAGGGTCGGGTGGAGAGTCGTCGTATATGGTGCGGCTGCCCCTCGGGCGCCGGCCCCTCCACCTCAGCGGTCAAGTAGGTTGGCAAGCGCCACCTCCTACGCCCTGGAAGCATTTAGGGTTCATTTAGGAGGCGTCACATAACAGCTCTCGTTTTTGCTACCACACGTTGGCAGGCAGCCGGCTGGTGGCTACCGCCCCTCACAAGTGATGGTAAGGGCCAGAACTGGACTTGGGTCTTGGCGGTGGTACTAGGACTAGAAGTTAGTCTACGCTGGAAAGCCGATGTTACTGCATTGATGCAGCTGCCGTGCAAGCACCTGCCATGCCTCCAGTGGCTCGAATGCTATACTGTTTCACTTGTTATGTGTCTGCCATGCACGGGACCTAACTTGCCTTGCATGCATGCACCTGCCTTGCCTCTAGGACCGCATGTTCAGGCATCTCGAGCTGCCTGGGCCGCATCCGCTGCCGCAACAGCACCGGAGCTCACGCCGAGTGCAATCCTGCCATCCGAGCATACGAGGGAACCGATTGCTTCTCGGTGCGTGATGCGTGCAGAGAACCACCCAGCTCGTGCAGCGTGCTCTTTGGGCTGCTCACTGCTCTCCTGCCCTCTCTCTCTCTGTCTTTCCCTCTCCCTCTCTCTCCCTCCCACTTTCTCTCTCGTTCTCTCTCCCTCACCCCTTTCTCTCTCTCTCTCCCTCTTTCTCTCTCTCTCTCCCTCTCTCTCTCTCTCTTCCTCTTTCTGTCTCTCTCCCTCTCCCTCTCTCGCTCGCTCGCTCTCTCACTCTTTCTCTCTCTCACTCTCTCTCTCTCTCGTTCTCTCTCTCTGCCCACCCCCAAAGCTGACGCACTCGTGTCACCGCCACCGCTGCAGGACGGCAGCTCGTTGAGCAACTTCAAGACGTGCGTCGATGCGTCAAACTGCCTCGCGCCGCCGCCGCCGCCGCTTCCGCCGCCGCCGCCCGCATCGCCGCCGCCGTCCCCGCCCCCGCCGTCCCCGTCCCCGCCATCCCCGCCGCCGCCCCTTCCGCCAAGACCCCCGCCCCCGCCGCCGCCCCTTCCGCCAAAACCTCCCTCCCCTTCGCCCCCGCCGCCCTCGCCGCCGCCCCCGTCCCTCAACACGTACAGCTACTGCACGGCGGGGCTCCAGAGCCCGTGCCAGAACTGCGTTGGCAACTGCACGACAGTCGACGGCCACGGCTCGCTGCAAAGGTGGGTGGTCGATTCCTTCCGGCAGGCGCCTTTGATGGCGCGTTAGCGAGGGCGTGGATTTTGAGGGTTCCATGGGTTTGAGGCCTTGATGCCAGGGTTGAGGTAAGGCTCTTAAGGCTACAGGGTTTGAGAGGCACAGATCAGGGTTTGGGGCGGGCCTTGCAAGCACATCAACGCACCACTTTACCACCGCCGCCCCCCCCTCCCTGCTCCACACATTCCATTCCATTCGAGATCGTTACAAAGATAACGGCGATATCGTTCCAGAGGTCTGCATACCATAGTACCGTTTTGCCTTGCCGATTAAACAATTCGGAAAACGTCGCGGCAAGGCGGATTTCTAAAAATATATTGCCGAAAAAGTCAAAAAACGCCAAAAGTGACGTCAAAACGGGAGAAAATCCCCCCAAAAATCTCGCGGCAATGCACCTACATTCTAAAGAATTACCCTCTTTTTTTAAGTGGCGGCAAGGCAAAGCGGTGCTACGGTAAGGGCGTCTGTCAATAGCGGGTGACCACTCGTCGCTAAGAGGGGATATAATGCCACTCTGGCTCCACACACACACACACACCGCCCACCCACCCCCTCAGCGTGTGCAAGCTCCCGGTGTCTGAGGGTGGCGCGGTCAGCGTGTGCTCCGCCGCTCCTTGCTCCACACACACATGCAGACGCACACACACCGCCCACCCACACTCGCAGCGTGTGCAAGCTCCCGGTGTCTGAGGGTGGCGCGGTCAGCGTGTGCCCTGTCGCGGGCACGCCCGACGGCATCGTCCGCGCGCCGATCGTGAACGCGGCGAGCACGAGCGACGACACGCCCCTCGTCGGCTACGCGCTCCTGTTCCGCGACACGTCCGGCCGCGTGTATGTGACGGTGCGCATGGCGTGCCCGTGGCTGCTGTGGAGCTCGCCCTCGAACGGCGCCGACGTGACCAACACGCTCACGCTGACGATCAGACAGTCCGGGGGCGCGGCCACCGTGGCCGTCATCAACCTCGCACCGCCCGCGTTCGCGGCCCAGAGCACGACCAACAACTACGCGTGCCACACGTTCAGCTACAAGCTCCCGGTGGATGACTGCAGCAGCCTGACGACGCTGCTCGCGCGCGTGTCTGTCCGCTACACCGACTTTTATGCCAACCAGGCGAGTTGTTGACTGTGCGTGTGAATGTGGTCCCTGTGCTGTTCCTGCCGGTCGATGACTGTTGCAGCCTGACCACGCTGCTTGCTTGCGTGTCTGTCTGAAATCACTGAAATCTACTCTAACTAGGCGAGTCGTTGACCCCCGAGTGTGCATGTGGATGTGTGGCATGTGAATGTGAATGTGTGACTTGCGCGTGTGAATGCGTGACCGACTTGCCAAGATGCGCCATGCGGGTGCTTGCGTGCGCACCAAAGAAGTGTGGGGCGGGAGGGGGGAGCCACCCAAGGGTGTTCAGCTCCGATGGCAGGGGTGTCAGAGGAAGCACGTGGAAAGAGTCTGCTGGCACATGAGAGTGAGAGAGAGAGAAATACGTTACAGTTCCCACCGCTCGGGCAACCTAGATAACGGCTCTTGCCAGTGCTAAAGCACCCCCCTCCCCCCGGCTATCCTGTCATGAGTCGAGGACCCTTGGATCTTAAGTTCATTCAGTAGCGGGTGACCAACCGTGTGCGCTAGTACGCGAGGATATCCGTGGGCTGGCACATGCACACACGCACACAAGCGCACTCACGCGCACGCACCCTCGCGCACGCACCCTCGCGCACGCGCAGGCCGTCGCCTACTGCATGCCCGGCAACTACGGCACCCTGCCCGGCGACAGCGGCACGATCGACATTGGAGGCGGCGTCACCGGCCTCAACCGCCCCCCGCCCTCGCCGCCCCCGCGCCCCCCGGCACCGCCGCCGCCCAGCCCCTCGCCACCCCCTCCGCCGAGCCCGTCACCGCCCCCGCCTGCCCCCCCCACGTCGGGCAACGCGCTGCTCGCCGTCAAGGCTGAGCTGACAGACCCGTCGTCGCTGAGCTCGTGGGACCCGGCTACCAGCCCGTGCGGCACGCCGGCGTGGGTCGGTGTCACATGCACCGGCAGCACCGTCACGAGCCTCGACCTCTCGGGCATCCCGGACATCGGGTGCAACACCAATGTCGTCACGACCCTCCTGGGTCGCCGCGCCACCACATGCACGCCCCTGCCGCTGCCGCCCTCCATCCAGCACCTGACCACGCTGACGAGCCTCGAGCTGTCCGGCGCCAGCGTCACCGGCCCCCTGGACCCCGCCTGGTCGGCCCTCACCGGCCTCTCCTCCCTCGGCCTTAGCAGCGTCCCCGGCCTGGCCGGCACCCTCCCGGCCCAGTGGTCTGCGCTGGTCGGACTCACCTACCTCAACGTCAGCGGCGACGGCCTCACCGGCCCCCTGCCGCCGGGCTACTCTGCGCTCCTCGCGCTCAAGGTGCTCGACGTGAGCATCAACGCGCTCACCGGCGCCCTCACGCCGGTCAGCACCATGACGAAGATGGTCAACCTCAACATCAGCGCCAACGGGTTCGCGGGCAGCCTTCCCGCGGCCTGGGCGGCGATGACAAGCCTGACCGCGCTCAGCGCCAACACGTGCCTGGCCCTCACGGGCTCGATCCCCCCCGGGTGGAGCGCCATGGCCAGCCTGGCGTACGTCACGGTATCGCACAACCCCAGCCTGGTCGGAATGCTCCCCTCGGAGTGGACCGCGATGCCGCGCCTCACGCGCCTGGAGATATCGGACATCGCACAGCTCACCGGCGCGGTGCCTGCGTCGTGGACGAGGCTGTCCGCGCTGCAGCACGTGGCCGTCTCGCTCAACGCGCTCGTGAGCGGGTCCCTGCCGACCGCGTACTCGTCGCTCACGGCCCTGTCGCACCTCGACCTCGGCAGAAACCCCGCCCTGACTGGCGTCCTGCCCACTGAGTACAGCGTTCTGACGGGCCTGCAGCACCTCGCACTCGGCGGGAGCTCCGCGCTGGGCGGCGCGATGCCGGGCGCGTGGAGCAGGCTGGCGAAGCTGACGCACCTGGACGTGAGCAGCAACACCGGCGTCACGGGCGCGCTGCCGGACGGCTGGACGGCCATGACTGCGCTGCGGGAGCTCAGCACCGCGCGCTGCACGTCGCTGACCGGCGGTCTGCCCGGCGCGTGGGGTAGCATGAGCCAGGTGGGTTTGCATGGGGGACCGGGATCGGGCTGCGCGGGGGTGGGGGTGCGCACACACACACACACACACACACACCGCACACCGGGATTTTGATTTCTGCATGGTGATGGGTGAACATGCAGGCAACTCGTCTCAGGCTGCATCTCCACTCACAAAGGCCCTGATCATCATCTGATCCCCGCTCACACCCATCCTCGCTTATCTGACCCCCGCCCGCCTGCTCCCCTTAAAAAAACTTAGATCACGAGCCTGGACGCGCGCGGCTGCTCGGGTCTCAGCGGCACACTCCCCGAGTCTTGGTCGGCGATGAGCCAGCTGTCGCTGCTGGCCCTCGACGGCGACGCGCTCCTCGGCACGCTCCCTGCCTCGTGGAGCACGATGACGTCGCTGACCCTCCTCAACGTGTCCTCCAACCCGAGCCTGTGCGGCGCCATCCACCACCTGCTCAGCCGGCGCCTCGCCTACACGGACACCCGGCTCGGGCTCACCTGCCCCGCGCCCCCTTCTCCGCCCTCCCCCTCCCCACCATCTCCACCCCCGCCGCCGCTGCCGCCGTCACCGCCCATGCCCCCGCACCCCCGGTGCCCCCTCCCCCCGTCCCCTAGCCCCCATCAGCCCCGCCACCCGTGGTGAGCCCGTCCCGCCGCCCACCCTCCCCTAATGCCGCCTCCCTCAACGCCGCCTATCCCCCAGGAGAACCAAATGCTCCTCCCGACCCCCGCCGCCCCCGCCGCCCCGCCTCCTCCCCGGAGCTCCCGTTCGCCCCCACCCGCCCAGCCCCCCTAACCCGCCCCCACCGCCCACGCCGTACAACGCCCTCCTGGCGGTCAAGGAGCAGCTGGGCAACCCGGCGTCGCTCGTCTCCTGGCAGTCCGGCACCAACGCATGCGCGGCCAACTGGGCGGGCGTCATGTGCACCGACGGCGTCGTCACTGGCGTCGACCTCTCGGGCATGCCGGGCGTCGGCACGCTCAACGGGGACGGCGTCGGCTCCGGGACCTCGCCCACCACAAACAACTTCACGCGCCTGTCACCGCCTGACGCGCTGCAATACGTCACGACGCTCACCTCCCTCGACATCGGCTACGGCGGGTACTCAGGGACCCTGCCCGGCGCATGGACGTCGATCGCCGACCTGTCTCGCCTCGACTTTGGGGACGACGCGACGCTTGGAGGCACGCTGCCCTCTGTCTGGAGCGGCCTGACCAGCCTGGAGGAGGTCGTCGGCAGCGGCACGGCGGTGACGGGCCCGCTGCCGCCGTCCTGGGGCACGACGCTCACGGCACTCACGCACGTTGACCTCTCCGACACGCAGCTCAGCGGCGGCGGCCTACCGGTGGAGTGGTCCGGCCTCACCGGCTTGTCGCACCTTGACCTCGGGTCCACGCTCGGCCTGGGCGGCTCCCTCCCGGCCGCCTACTCGGAGCTCACGCAGCTCACGCTCCTCAACGTCAGCAGCGCAGGCCTCACGGGCAGCCTGCCGGCCGCGTGGGGCACCGCGCTCGTGCTGCTGCAGTCGCTCGACCTCTCGACCAACGGTATCGCGGGGCCGCTGCCGGTCGAGTGGAGCGCCATGACGGCGCTGACGCTGCTCAACGTGAGCCACAACCCGCTCACGGGCTGGTTCCCGCCTGAGTGGGCGGCGCTGACCAACATGGCGTCGCTGAACTCGACGTCCAACCCGACGCTGGCCGGCGCGCTGCCTGCGGCGTGGTCGAGCATGAAGGGCCTCACGTCGCTCGTGATCATCGACGACCCGCTGCTCACAGGTGAGGGTTTAGGATTGAGGTTTTTACGGTTTAGGGTTAACCTTACGACGCTGGCCGGCGCGCTGCCTGCGGCGTGGTCGAGCATGACGGGCCTCACGTCGCTCGTGATCATCAACGACCCGCAGCTCACAGGTGAGGGTTTAGGGTTGAGGTTTTGGGGGTTTAGGGTTTGGAGTTAGGGTAAACGACCCGCTGCTCACAGGCGCGTGCCCGGTGGGCCTGTTGGCCCTGCACCTCACCACAACGACCACTTGAATTTTACACCTCAAACCCACCTAGCCCGTTGGGCCTGTTGACCCTGCACCTCACCACCATGACCTGTTGGCCCTACACCTCACCACAACGACCACTTGAATATTACACCCCAAACCCACCTAGCCCGTTGGGCCTGTTGACCCTGCACCTCACCACCATGAATGACCACTTGATTAGACACCCCAAACCCACCAAACTCATTAGACTTTTGCCGGCTCGTGATCGTCAACGACCCGCTGCTCACAGGTGCGTGCCCGTTGAAGGACGTGACCCCTCACCACCACGACCACTTAAATTCCAAAAAAAGAAACCACCGAATGCACATGTGCTGGCTGGTGATCATCAACGACCCACTGCTCCCTAAACCCTAAACCCTAAACTTGCAGTGCAGTGCACGCCTGCTCGAGCACTCAAACCCTAAACAACCGCACCACCACTTGAACCGTACAACCCTACACCAGCCGAATCCATGTCTCATGCGCCGGCTCCTGAGTGCTGGCCACGTGCGTTGCTGCTGGCTGATGGCACTGGTCCCCCAAGCCACGCCTTGCATCTGCCCGCAGCTTCCATGGACCCACACCTGTGCATGCCCTCCAGGCCTGCTGCACACCACTTGCCCCGTGCATGCTCCTAACCTTGGGCCCCTTCACACCCCTCGCACGCAGGCGCGCTCCCGCCCGCATGGTCAGAGTTCACCATGATGAAGCATCTCGATATCTCCCAGAACGATGGCCTGACGGGCACGCTCCCCACGGCGTGGGCCAGCATGACACAGGTGCGTACAGGCACGCACGCGTGCAGGCGGCATGCCACGCCCTGATCGCATGCGCCGCGCCAGGGCCTGGCCCGCCCGACTGCCTGTTGTGCACCACATGCAGTGCCACCGGCTGCTACCGGAACCTGTTTTTTTCTCGTGCACACCGACCTCTGACTGCCCGCAATCAAGCGCACCACGGCCGCAAAAAAATGCAGGCGACGTACATGAGTATCAGCGAGAACGTGGGGCTCACTGGGCCGATCCCGCCGTCGTACTCGTCCCTCGTGTCCCTCGTGTCGCTCAACATCTCGGAGAACGCGAACCTCACCGGCGCCCTGCCCGGCGGGCTGACCACGATGACGGCGCTGCGTTCGCTCGACGTGTCAGCCAACGCGGGGCTCACGTCCACGCTGCCGATGGTCTGGTCCTCGCTCACCACGCTCACGTTCCTCGACGTCTCTGGCAACACGCTCCTCACGGGCGCGCTCCCTGCGCAGTACTCGTCCCTGACCGCGCTGGTGTACCTTGACGCGAGCGACAACCCCGGCCTGTCGGGCGCCCTGCCCTACGAGTGGTACGCCATGTCTGCGACGCTGCAGCACCTCGATGTGAGCGGCAATGCGGGGCTCAGCGGCACGCTGCCCCCGATCTGGGCCTCGCTCACAGAGCTCACCTACCTCGACGTCAGCGGCAACGACGGCGTCAGCGGCGAGCTGCCGTCGGGCTGGTCGGCGCTCGCCAAGCTGCACGTGCTCGACGCGTCGGGCCTCACCTCGGTGACGGGCACCCTGCCCAGCGCGTACGCGTCGCTCTCCGCGCTCGTGGCCCTCTCCATCGCTAATAACCCGGGGATCGTCGGGCACCTGCCCGACGCCTGGTCTGGCCTGACCGGCCTCGAGTCGCTCGACCTCTCCGGCAACAACCTCACGAGTACGATCCCCGCCAGCTGGTCGGCGCTCTCGGGCCTCGCCGCGCTCGACCTCTCGGACAACCTGCTCCTGTGCGGCCCTATCCCGGCCGCATGGACGAACATTGTCACGCTCATCACGACCGGAACGATGCTCAGGCAGGCCTGCCCATCGCCCCCGCCCCCGCCGTCCCCTCCCCCGCTGCCCCCGCCGCCGTCGCCACCGCCCCCGAGCCCGCCGCCCATGCCCCCGCTCGCACGCAACTGCGTGTGCCCCGCCCTCGCCAGCAGCAGCGGTGCGTGCGCCTCCGGCAAGGTCGTCGTGGCCGTGAGTGATGCCAGTGGCGCGAGCAGCGACATCACCAGGCTGTGCGTCGACGGCTTGGCGCTGCAGTCCAACGGGATCACGTGGACGTGGTCCTTCTGCTGGAACTACGACTGCCTCGCGGCGGGCCTCTCGGGCAAGGCGCTGAGCATGGCAGCGACGCTGCCAACTTCCTCTGGTACCGCCGCCGCGCCGCCGGCCGGCTCCACCGTGCTCGTGACGTTCATGAAGCCGAGCTGCGTCACGCAGGTGGGTCAATGTCGGTCGCCTGTCTGCCCACCACCTGCCCGCCACCTGCCTGCCACCTGCCCGCCACCTGCCTGCCACCTGCCCGCCACCTGCTCGCTGCCTGCCCACCGCCTGCCCACCGCCTGCCCAGTCACCTGCCCACTGCCTGCACCTACACACACACACGCGCCATGCACACACGCCATGCACACACGCCATGCGCCACACAGATGCGCGCGGCCGCCGTCGCCACCGGCGGGCTGCAGCCCGAAATCCCGACGAAACAAGGACACATTTTTCGCGGAAAACGAAAGGATGTCTGACTACAAGGAAACCCCTGACGCACACACACACACACACACACACGCGCCATGCACCACGCAGATGCGCGCGGCCGCCGTCGCCACCGGCGGCGGCAACGTCATCTTCACCGGCAGCTCCGTCGTGGCGGTGCCCGCGACCGGCATCGCGTCGATCACCATGAACATGAGCACGTCCGCTGGCTGCGACGACCGCTACGTCGCGCTGCTCATGACGCGCGTCAACGCGGCCGCGGCGCTGCCGGCAATCCCAACAGCGTCGTGCCCCTGCTGGGAGGAGCCCGTGCAGGGCGCGTGCTCCGGCATCAAGGTCCCCATCTACCTCAGCACCGAGCCCGACCTGTACCAGGGCGTGCAGGGCGTCTCGTACGCGCAGTGCATCGACCCGGCCAACTTCGACCCCTGGACCGGCGAGATGGCGATGTCCTACTGCTGGCGCTACGCGTGCTTCCCGTCCCAGTTCGCGTCATCCGCCTTCTCCGCCACGCTCACGCTCGAGCGCTGGAACATCGCGCGCATGCCGGGCGGCGCCACGTTCAACACGACCATCAAGGCCACCAACGGTGTCTTCGTGAGCGTGTCGGCGGAGTCCAAGACCGCCGGCGAGGCGGGCATCGCGTTCACCGGCACCAGCTATGTCAACGGTGAGTTCCGATGGGTTCCGACTTAGTTATTTTAGTGGGTTGTTTAACCGCTTTTATGGCAGGTGTATTCGGTTTTGTCCCAAGCAGATCTGATACGTGTTGTCGCATTTAGTACATGCAGCCAGTTAGGGTATATTGTTTTTTAACCCAGAGTGTTTAGGACATCCTGACAAACTCATTCCAGCTCAATGATGGGTAGTGTGGGTTTAGGGGAATACGGAGCGGAAGCCAGTATGACTCATTTAATGACACATGCATGTCAACGGTGAGTCTGTGCTGGCAAACCCCCAGCTTTCCAAGCAACGGAGTCTCCGTGCCAGCAACCCCTCTCTTTGAGAGGGGTTGGCTGGGGGGGGTGACTAGGGGGGGGGGGGAGTTTGTTTGTGAGGACCAGGGGGCAAACAGGGGGGAGGAGGCAGGGACACATGCACTTGAAGCCAGCGGAGTCTACTACACAGTCTCCCCCAAGTAGGAGTCGCTTGAAATGAGTCGCCTGTGTCCAGCCTTTGAGCTCGTGGGTGGCGGCGGGGTTGTCGAGCACGCGCACCCCTGAAACTCACGCACGCACGCGCATGCACACACGCAGTCGGCAACGTCACCCTCCCGCCAGGCGGCGTGCCCAACATGACGTTCACCTGGAGGGTGCCCGTCGGCTTTGACGATCTCTCGGCAGCTGTCGAGATGAAAGCCTTCGCCGGCCCGCCGCCTCCGTTTACTCCGCCCGCACCCCCGGGCACCGTGTGCGGATGCCCCGTGCTTCCCGTCGCCGGCGTGTGCCCCGACGGCTTTACCAAGGCGGTGTTCGCGCTGACGCTCGACGCCGGCGTCAAGCACACCGCGTGCATCCCGAACCCAAACTACAACGTGTTCACGCGCCGCTTCGCCTTCTCGACGTGCTTCCGCTGGAGCTGCCTGCCGGCGGCGATGAACAACAAGCCGTACATGATCTCGGTGCTCGGGATCACGCAGTACAACGTGGCCAACATGCCGCCCGGCATGTCGGCGGTGTACATCGCTGGGTTCAAACCCAACAAGGTCAACGTGTCGGTCGTGGTGCGCACGGCCGACGAGCCTTCGGTCGCGCTCGGCCCGTACACCAACGACGCCGAGGTCGAGATCCCAGACGCGGGCGTCGCCTCCATCGACATCACGCTGTCCATCCCCGCGATGCCGTGGCTCGACGGGAACGCAGTCGCGGTGGAGATCCGGCCCGGGGCGCTGCCCCCGGCCGCGCCGGTCACCCCGAGGGCGGCGCTCGCGCTGCCGGACCTGCCGCCCTTCACGACCGTGCTTGTCGCGCAGTTTGTGCTGCTGCGGGTGGTGGAAAGCCAGGAGGACCTCAACGCGCTGCTCGCCTCGACGACCAACGCGCTGATCACCGCCGACCTCACCGGCTACCTCGTCTCCATGCCCGCGTCGTTCTCCGACTTCAGCTCCATCGCCGACTGCAGCGACGCCAGCCGGCTCGAGTTCGCCGCCCAGCTCGCCGCGCTGCTCGACATCAACGCCGAGAACGTGGCCATCACGTGCTCGTACGGCTACACTGACGTCGGCAGCAGGCGGCGCGGCCGGGTGCGTGTCGTGTCGTGCAATAACCCTAAAACCCTGAAACCTGAAACCCTTGACCCTAACACCCTTAAGCATGGCGTGTCGTGTATGCCGTGCGCTCGATCGTGTGCATGCAACCAGAGCGGTCGTGCATGCACGTGCACTGCGCATGTGACTTGCACGTCCTCGGGACAGGAAAATGAAAAATGCGTGCTGAACCCTCCCTCGCACCTGAACCCTCCCTCGCGCCTGAACCCATGCCCCCCACTCCAGGCCCTGCTCGCGTCCGACCCCTGCACGTCCCCGCGCATCTCTGTTACCGCGAGCTTCACCATCAACAGCACCAAGAACATTGCCGACTGGACTGCCGCCACCGAGGGCAAGATGTTTGCCAACTACGGTTCCGACCGCCTGTGCCTCGGCTCGTCGGCGCGGGCTACGACGATTGAGGTGAGGCATGCATGTGTGAGAGTGTGTGCGTGCGTGGCATGTGTGTGTGTGTGTGTGCGGTCCTCGTCCCACGTGTATGGGCCAGAGTCACACAGTGCTGCTGTTAGGACAGAGTGGTGGGACATGGAGCAGCGCCGTTGGCAAGCGATTAGTAGCACCCATCGATGTCTGTGATTCAGACCCCACGGGATCCTGGGGGTCTTCTCACCTCAGTGAAATTTTTCGCCCCATGCTCCCGTTCATCACCAAACTGGGCACGGAACCTGGGCCACAATAATGGGCACTCTGCCCCCCATCCATGCGTGTTCACGTAACGATCCATCATCATGATGAATTCTACAGTCTGTGTGTGACACCAACAAGGATGCCCCGGGGACTGGGGTATTGTTGGCTATGTGTATGCTGGCGTGCAGTTTCCCTTGCTGGTCTGTGTGCGTCGTGCGTGCGTGTACATATGTGTCTGCACGTGTGTGTGCGTGTGCGTCGACAGCAACAGCTTGTTGCCGACAGCATTAATGTGTTTGCGCGTGCGTGTGTGCGGCGTGTGGTGAGTGCGTGCACGTGTACTCGTGCGGCGTGGGGCGTGTATTGTGTGCATGCGTGTGTGTGCGGTATGCGACGTAACACAATGACACCTGAGTCGGCGCTAGCGCCCGACACCTTGACTGAAAGTGGCTGGCTACCTGGTACGGGTAGGTGAGAGTTAACCCCACATGTGTGCACGTGTTTGCGTGCAGGTGCGCGACTACAACCCGGCGCCGGCGTCGTCCAGGCGGTCGCGCTTCCTCGCGGCCACGACCGACGCGATCACATGCACGGCCCTGGCAAAGGAGCTCAGCGTCGGCGCGTTCGAGCGCGTCAACCTGACGTGCTTCTACACCGACACTGGGCCCGGCCCAGAGGGCGCGTCGACCGGCGGCGGGCTGAGCTCTGGTGCTATCATCGGGATCGCCGTCGGGTGCTCCGTGCTTCTCGTCGCGCTGCTCGCGGCCGCCGCGCTCTTTGTCGTCCGCAACAGGTGCGTCGTTGCATGCATGCACCTTCTAAGCAACTCCGGCACCTTCTAGGCAGATCCGGCACCTTCTAGGCAGCTCCGCCAGGCGTGTCTGTGCGGGTCTCGAGTTCGCGTACCCAACCTGTGTACGCATGCGTGTGTGTGCGCGTGCGCGTGAAGATATTCGCCTTCTTGCTGGCACACGGCTGGTCACCTGCCTCGACACATGACTCCTGACCGAATTTAACGACACGCCAACCAACCGTGCTGCACGCAGGCGCAAGCGCGAGGAGGCCGTCGGCGCTGCGATGATGTCCCTCGATGCCGGCGACTACGCGGCTGTGCACCCAGGCGACTCCGACGCCAAGTCGCAGATGATGCGCGGCGCCAAGGGCCTCTCGTCCGGCCCCGCCTACAAGGCCAACCCCGCGTACAAGGGCGTGCAGTCGGGCGCCGTGCAGCACCCCGCCGGCGACGGCGACATCAAGATGATGCCCATCCGCACGCAGGGCGCGCGCCAGCAGGCGCACACGCTCGACGACCCCAAGTCCGACCCCTACGGGGGCGCGCGCCTGCAGACGCAGACGCAGGCGCAGATGCAGCCGCTCCCGCTGATGCAGCGCACGCTCGCAGACCCCGACACCCCGCCGTCCGTCGCGACCCGCGCGCGCCAGAACGCGGTGCCGTCCCCTCCGGGCGCGGTGCCCGAGCGCCGCCGCCTGCTGTCGTCGGGCGACAAGAACGTGCGCAACGACGAGCCGCTCACGCCGTACAGGCGGGCGGCGCTCGGGTCGGTCGACGGCGGCAGCGACGGCGGCGGCCGCGGCGGCGCGGTGATGCAGGGCGCCGCGATGGTCGGCGGCAGCAGCCCCGCCCGGTCGGCCAACCAGCGCAGCTCCTCCATGCAAGGCTCCCCCGTGATGGACCCCGCGGAGCAGCAGCAGCGGCCGCTGCGCCCCAGCAGCAGCGGGCTGAGGGCGTCCCCGCGCGCTAACCCGTCGCCGCGCCCGTCTTCGAGCGGCTCTCACTCCCAGCCGACCTCGCGCCCCAAGAGCCCGCCGGGCGTGGCCTGGATGCTGGCCGAGGGCCAGTCGGAGCAGCAGCCCGCCAGGCCCATGTCGGGCGGGCAGCACAGCGAGGGGCTGTCAAAGGAGATCTCGCGCCTCGCCAAGAACTCCGCCGCTGGCGCCGCCGACCCCGAGGCCCAGCCGCCCGCGCCCGGCCCCGACGACGTGCTCAGCACGCGGGAGGCTCTTGGGTTCACGCGCATGTGATCACGCCAGGGGTTTCCTTGCGGGCTGCCAGGCTGTCGGTTTCCCTGGAGAGGGCCTCCCGCACTCTTCTCCCGGGCATCTAGGGGAGCTTCACGTTTGCGCTCCAGGCTGGCCTGCACAATTTCCGGCTTTCCCTTCTGTCCTGCGCGCTCACGCCAGAGACAGGCCCGGGCCTGCACACTTTTTTGCTTTCCCTTCTCCCTGCTCCCCATCGGCAAACCGCCCTTTGGGCGGTCCCCTCACCGGAGTCCGATCGGCGAGGAAATCCCTGGAGCACACACGCCCTGGGGTGGTAACATGGTGAAGAACCATCACATTGCGTACGTACGTATGTATGTCATCACCCCATTTGGGAGTGGTCACGTCACGCCACGCGCGAGAGCATGTTATAAAATGCGTGAGAGGTCACCCCTGGGTTCCTCCGCTTCACTGATGAACGGAGAAATGAGAAACTTCGCACTGAATTCGCGCTGACCGCCAGTGTGCTTGCAAAGGCGCAGGCGCGTCATGTGACGACACCCTTTTATTCATTTTGCCGCGTCGTCCTCTTGAACTCACAACACTACAGAACATTGTCCACACTCTCGAGAACACACGCCCCGGCGTTCTTAGTGCGCACTGACGATAAATATGAGATGGTCCACTCCCCCTGATGCCAATCTCAATCCATGCCGTCACGTTGACAGACCCAACGCCCCCTGCCCCTTTTCCCCTCTGCTCTAATAGAGATTGATCTCCACCACCTGTACCAGGGTGCCGCAGAGACCTGCTCCCCCCACTCCCACTCACCCCCGGTTTACCCGTCACTATTGAGTGTGGGGCCACACCATGGCTACTGCCAGAGTTTGGGTTCCCTACCACCAACAGCCAGCCATCTCAGTAAGGTGCTCGGGCCATACGCGCCGAGCACGGTCTTATACGCCTTTAGAGGTGTCCCTGACTGTGACATCCATCATCATCACTGCCACACCCCATCCACACCACGGCTACTGCAAAAACCCATCCCCACCATTGACTACTGTCTGACCCCACACTTTTTGTGGGGTCAAGACGCACCTCACTTACAACACAGAGAGCACACGTTTCACCCCACCGAATAGAGCACCCCACAGTGATGCGGGCTCCGCATGAGAGATGGCCTTGAGCCACAATTGAATTGAGAGGGAATGGGCAGCTGTAACGCCCAGTGTGTCTTCCACGTGCAGGCCCACGGCAGGCAGACTGGCAACGACTTGTCCCTGTCGTTGGGTTTGATGCAAGCATGGTACTGCAGACAGTGCTGACTATTCACTGTGTTCTGTCTGCAGTTTATCGGGAGGTGTGCGCGAGGCCGCGACCAGCAGGAAGGTGGCACGAAGGCAGGCGGCAGGAAGGTGGCGCGCAGCCAGCAGACAGTTGGCTCGCAGCCTGCAGGAAGCGGAGACCATCCAGCCGCGTTACTGCCGGTGACTCTACGCTGTTGGCCTTATGTATTCGCGACAGCCAGGGAGCGCTCCAAACAATCTGCAGCGCTCACCACTTGCGTACAGCCCCCGCGCGACCCCAAAAAGCACGCGGCCGACAAGCAGACCTGCGTCCCACCACTCGCCACTCCATCCGTCCATCCACCCACGTACACAGCACGCGCTCGCCACTTGTCGCTCGCCACAGCGCTCGCTCACAGCGTCCCGACGAACGTCTTGACCCACATCTTGAGCGTCTCGGCGTCTCGGCGCTCCGAGGGGTACTTGATGAGCGCGCCGGAGCCCTTGGGCATGAGCACAATCGTGGGGAAGGTCTTGAGGCCGAGCTTCTCCGTGCAGAAGTCGCGGTCGATGTCGGCCTGGTACTTGGCGACCTGTGGGGGAGCATCGAGTGTTCGTGTGTGTGTGCGCGCGTTTTTCCAGTTGTTACATGTAAGCGCCCGGAGGACCCCGGGGCGTGAGACTACACGTCTAGGGGAGCTCTACTAGTAGAGCCCGCAAGGCCACGCAGCGCGCCAGCCTACCAAGTGTGTGTGTGCGTGCCAGTGTGTGCATGATGTCGCCCCCCCCCCTCGAGTCCCCGGTAGAGCACCGGCCCCTCACCCTCCCACCTGGACAGTCGCCCGTCTCAGCCCCCCCTCCCTTTCTCTTTCTCTCTCTGCCTCATCTCTGTTTCTCTCTGCCTCTCTCTCTCGGCCCCTCTCTCTCTCTGCCTCTCTCTGCCTCTCTCTCTGTCTCTCTCTCTGTCTCTCTGTCTCACCCACCTTGACGGACGAGCCGGAGAGCTCGCTCGCGAGCGCCGCGTACGCGGGCTCCATCGCCTGGCAGAAGGGGCACCATGGTGCGTACAGCACGAGCAGGGTGTCCTCGGAGCGGTTGCCATCAACCATTGCGTGCACCTGTGTGTGTGTGTGTGTGTGAGAAGGAGAGAAAGAGGGAGAGGGAGAGAGGAAGAGGGAGCGGGGAGAACCAAGGTGTGTGTGTGAGAGGAGAGAGAGAGGGAGAGAGGGAGAACCTAGGTGCGTGAGTGTGTGTGTGTGAGTGGATAGAAAGAGGGAGAGAGGGAGAGGGAGAGAGCGAGAGAGAGGGAGAGGGAGAGGAGAGGTAAAAGGGCAGACGGCCTGGTGTGTGGGTGGGTGTCCTCGGGGCGGCTGCTCTACCATTGCATGCACCTAAGGGTGTGTGTATATGTGTGTGTGTGTGTATTGCTAGTGTGTTGTGGAGGCTAGCGGTGGGAACTGACGCATCTCTATCTCTCCCTGTGTGTGTGGAAGGGTGTTGTGTAAATATCTCCTTGAGGATGTCTCAACCACAGACTGCACAACCCTGCATGAACACCACCCCCACGACCACGCACCCAACGCGGCCCAGCAGCCCTAGGGCTGGCGGCCTGCCGCTGCATCCAATCAAATCCAAGAGAATCCACCAAGCACCTGCTCTTTGGCCATGCCCGCAACCGACGCGTCGATCCACAGGCCGCGGTCACACACACAGCACACACACACACGCGTAGCGCAGCATATGTGCACAACCTCTCCTTCATTAACTGCCATTTCTGTTGTCACTCTGCACGCACCTGCTCCTTGGTCATGCCCGCGACTGACCCGTCGATCCACAGGTCGCGGTCAGCCGTGCGCTGCTCAGTCGTGCCGTCCGCCTTGCTGATGTTGCCGCTGTGCAGGCCGCACTCCTATGAGTGTGCAGGGGGAGGAGGGCGTGCGTGTGTGAGATAAAACAGAGGGAGAGAGAGAGAGAGACAGAGAGAGAGAGCTGCTTAGTCATGTGCGCTTTGCTGATGTTACCGCTGTGCAGGCCGCACTCCTATTGAGTGTGCAGGGGGAGGAGGGTGTGCGTGTGAGAAAGGGAAAGAGAGAAGAGAGATAAATACAGAGGGAGAAAGAGAGAGAGAGAGGCAGAGAGAGAGCTGCTTAGTCATGTGCGCTTTGCTGATATTACCGCTGTGCAGGCCGCACTACTATTGAGTGTGCAGGGGGAGGAGGGTGTGCGTGTGAGAAAGGGAAAGAGAGAAGAGAGATACAAACAGAGGGAGAAAGAGAGAGAGAGAGAGACAGAGAGAGAGCTGCTCAGTCATGTGCGCTTTGCTGATGTTACCGCTGTGCAGGCCGCACTCCTATTAGTCTACAGGGGGAGGAGGGTGCACGTGTGTGTCACAGAAAAGGGAGAGAGGGTGAGAGAGTGGGAGAGAGGGGTGGTGGTGTTGTATTCCGCCTTGCTGATGTTGCCGCTGTGCAGGCCGCACTCCTTAGAGTGTGCGTGTGTGAGAGAGAGAGACATAGTCAGAGAGAGGGAGAAAGAGATAGAGGCAGAGAGAGACAAAGAAAGAGAAAGAGAGAAGGAAAGAAAGAGAGAAGAGAGAGAAGCGGGGTGGGGGGTGGGCCGTGTGGTCGTCTGACTTGCTCATGTTGTCGCTGTGCACTCCTGCGCACGCGAGAGAGCACGAGAGTAGATCTGCGCGTGCGTGTGTGTGTGACTATGTACGTATTGATGCCACTGCCGCCATCGCCTGCCCCCCCCCCAGGCAATATTGCCGATGCACCTTGGCGGTCGTGTCCTCCCACGACCAGCAACCCTCGCGCCCGTGCTGGTTGGACAGCACCCGCCACTACACACCCACCACCACCACAAACACACACAGAGAGAGAAAGAGAGGGGGGGGGGCCAGGCAGATAGAGAGAGAGAAAGAGAGAGAGGGAGGGAGCCAGGCAGATAGAGAGAGAGAAAGAGAGAGAGGGAGGGAGCCAGGCAGAGAGAGAAAGAGAGAGGGAGGGAGGGGGCCAGGCAGAGAGAGAGAGAGAGGGAGTGAGCCAGGCAGAGAGGGAGCCAGGCAGAGAGAGGAAGGGAGCCAGGCAGAGAGAGAGAGATAGGGAGAGATCGTTTCAGAGGAACTCTGAACCTAGTCAAACCCAGCACGCACCTTGGCGGTCGCGTCCTCCCACCCCCAGTGCCCCTTGCGCTCGTGCTGGTTGGGCAGCACCTGCCACTTCACACCCACCACCACCACAAACACACACAGCGAGAAAGAGAGACGGAGAGCCAGCCAGGCAGAGAGAGAAAGAGAGATAGGGAGAGATTGTTACAGAGGAACTCTGAACCTAGTCAGACCCAGCACGCACCTTAGCGCTCGCGTCCTCCCACCACCAGCGACCCTCGTGCTTGTAGTCCACTACACCCACCCACCACCACAAATATACAGAAAGAGATAGAAAGAGCCGAATATGAACGGCAGACGTAGCACATACAAGATGAAGCACGTACACACACGCACCTTGGCGGTTGCGTCCTCCCACCACCAGCGCCCCTCGCGCTCGTGCTGGTTGGGCAGCACCGGGCGCGTGCATGGCTCGCAGCCGATCGAGTCGTAGCCCTGGGCGTGGAGCTCGTTCACGGGCACTCCCTGTGAGGGAGTGTGTGTGTGCGCGTGTGTGTGTGTGCTGTGTGTGAGTGTATGCGTGTGTATGCGTGTTTGACAGCGGATTGTTTTTTCGATGAGCGCCCACCACCGCACCACCACCATACACAAAACACGCATCTTGAGTGCACCAGCTGGAGGGGCTAGAGGAGCTAGAGAACCAGCTCATCCGCACGCGCAGGACGCTCCACGTCTCTGCTGTTTTCAGGCGCACCAGCATCCCCACCCAAACCACCCTACCCACGCCTCCTACATACGACCGCCCGGCAGACGGAATGGCTACAACCATCCCCACGGCACACCTGCACGCGCAGGAAGTTCCAAGTCTCCGCCGACGTCAGGTTTGACAGCGCCCACCCCCCTCCACACACACAACCCAAACCCGCAAACACAGCAGTCCGATTACCGCCCGGCATGGCGCCAGGAGACAGAGCCAGGCAGCCAGCTCACGTGCGCGCGCAGGAAGTTCCACGTCTCGGCTGACGTCAGGTTTGACTGCGGGTTGGTTCTCGATGAGCGACCACCACCGCACCACCACTGCACCATCACCAGGCACAAAACACTGATCTCACTCCTCTTGTGTCCCGGCTAGAGAGAGCCAGGCAGCCAGCTCACCTGCACGCGCAGAAAGTTCCACGTCTCGGCTGACGTCAGGTTTGACAGCGGGTTGTACTTGATGAGCGAGCCGGTGCCGCCCGCCTGTCCCTCAAACGCGGGGTCGACCTGGGCGGTGTGTGCGCATGTGTGTGTGTGCGTGTGTGCGT
This sequence comes from Chlamydomonas sp. UWO 241, assembly GCA_016618255.1. Classification (NCBI taxonomy): domain Eukaryota; kingdom Viridiplantae; phylum Chlorophyta; class Chlorophyceae; order Chlamydomonadales; family Chlamydomonadaceae; genus Chlamydomonas; species Chlamydomonas priscui. Next base: position 400,767 of record VFSX01000014.1, read on the forward strand.
GGGTCTGTGTCCGCTGCCCTCAAACGCAGGATCGACCTGGGAGGTGTAAGTGTGTGTGTGTGTGTGCGTGTGTGTGCGTGTGTCCGCTTGTCCCTCAAGCGCGGGGTCAACCTGGTGTATGTGTGTGGGGGGGGAGGGGGGGGGGGGGGGGCACGGTGGTTTGGCACATGCCACAGGACTAGCCTCCTCCTGCCATCACAAATGCAGCAGCTGAAGCAGTCGTAGCGGGGCTTGGGGTCATATCTTCTCGATTTTGCCTAGACCTGGTAGGATGGCGCGCTGCGTGGCCTTGCGGGCTCTCCTAGATGTAGAGCCCCCCCCTTAGACGTGTAGTAT
>VFSX01000014.1:406102-428602 GCA_016618255.1 Chlamydomonas sp. UWO 241
TGGGTAGGCGTGACAGCGCTGCCCCACTCACTCGCTTGGCAGGGCTGGTACTTGCGTGCACTCACTGCACTCGTGCCGCTGCTGCTGCTGCTGCTGCTGCCGCCGCCACCGCCGCCGCCGCCGCTGCTGCTGCTGCTGCTGCTGTTGCTGCCACTGCTGCCGCTGCTGCTGCCGCTGCTGCTGCTGCTTTCACTGCTGCTGCTGTCGCTGCTGCTGTTGCTGCTGTTACTGCTGTTGCTGCAGCTTCGCCCATGCCCGCCCGCTGACACGCCCCCGGCCCGCAAATCGACTCTGTCGCACTCGCTGCTTCCGCACTGCTTCTGCTGCTGCTGCTGCTGCTGCTGCTGCTGCTGCAGCGCACGTCCACCCGCTGACACGCCCCGGCTCTTGCACACTCACTGCAAATGTTGCCAACTGTATGTTGCTGCTGCTGTTGCTGCTGCTACATGTCCGTCCGCTGACACGCCCCCGGCTCGCAGGTCTACTCTGGCGCCCTGTACGTGGAGTTGGCCAAGTGCACCAAGGAGCTGGGCATCCGCTTGCTCGCCGCTGCTGCTGCTGCTGCTGCTGCTGCTGCTGCTCACACGTCTGCCTGCTGACACGCCCCCGGCCCGCAGGTCTACTCTGGTGCCCTCTACGTTGAGGAGGCCAAGTGCACAAAGGAGCTGGGCATCCGCTCACGCGGCGGTTTCTTCGCCAACGACGCCGACTTCTGCACGGCGATGCTCGACGCGGCGTGCCACAAGGTCCTCATCGTGAGTGTGTCCGTTTCTGGTTGTAGCTGTTCCACTCTAAGGCTCACAGCTCACACACTTGGAGAAAACGAGGGGAAGAGGCGAGGAAGCAAAATGGCAGCAAATTCTGACTTCTCTGTTAATTTGTCTCTCGCCCGATCAGGAGGGACTCCGTAAGCGGGGCAGCCGAAGGGGGGCGGTGCAATGACCCCCCTGCAAGCAGTGTACCCCGCTGGAGGCCAGATTTCCTACTCTGCAGATCCCACCCACTCTGCAGATCTGCCTGTCGACAGTCAGACGGTTGCTGCTGCTTCCTGCTGCTGCTTATTCCTGCTGCTGCTTCTTGCTGTCGCTGCTTTTTGCTGCTCCACACCACACCCTGCCCTAGTCCTACACTTCACCAACCTCAGATTCGCCTGCTGCGCGACGTCGACGGCCCCATGCTCGCCGCTGGTGGTGCTGCTGCTGCCGCTGCTGCTGCTGCCGCTGCTGCTGCTGTCACTGCTGCCGCTGCTTCTACTGCTGCTGCCGCTGCTACTGCTGCTGCTGCTGCTGTTGTGTCGCTGTTGCCGCGGCTCTTCACCCCACCCTCAACCCCAACCCCTTTCCCAAATCCCACACCCAGATCCGTCTGCTGCGCAACGTGGACAGCCTCATGCTCACCGCTGCTGCTGCTGATCTTGCTACTGCTGCTGCTGTTGTCGCTGCTGCTGCTGCTGCTGCTACTGCTACTACTTCTACTCTACTACTACTACTACTACTACTACTACTACTACTACTACTTCTACTACTACTACTACTACTGCTGGTGCTGCTGCTGCTGCTGCTGTGTCGCTGTTGCCGCGGCTCTTCACCCCACCCTCAACCCCAACCCCTTTCCCAAATCCCACACCCAGATCCGTCTGCTGCGCAACGTGGACAGCCTCATGCTCACCGCTGCTGCTGCTGATCTTGCTGCTGCTGCTGCTGCTGCTGCTACTACTACTACTACTACTACTACTACTACTACTACTACTACTACTACTACTACTACTACTACTACTGCTGCTACTACTGCTACTACTACTGCTGCTGCTGCTGCTGCTGCTGCTGCTGCTGCTGCTGCTGCTGCTGCTGCTGCTGCTGCTGTGTCGCTGTTGCCGCGGCTCTGCACCCCACCCTCAACCCCAACTGTTTTCTTAAATCCCACTCCCAGATCCGTCTCCTGCGCGACGTCGACGGCCCCATGTTCGCCGCTGCTGCCGCTGCTGCTGTTGCTGCTGCTGTTGCTGCTGCTACTTCTGCTTCTCTGCTGCCGCTGTTGCCATTGCTTTGCACCCTGCACCCTGCACCCAACCCCAAACCCTTTCCAACCCCGCCCAGATCTGTCTGCTGTGCGACGTGGACGGCCCCATGTTCGCCGCTGCTGCTACTGCTGCTGCTGCTGCTGCCACCGCTGCTGCTGCCGCTGCTGCTGCCACTGCTGCCACTGCTCTGCACCCTGCACCCCACCCTCAACCCCAAACCCTTTCCCAAACCCCACGCCCAGATCCGTCTGCTTCGCGACGTCGACGGCCCCATGTTCGCCGACGCACTCAACAAGTACCTCGTCCCGCGCATGCAGCTGGCCGGTGCGTGGGTAGCTGGGTGTGGGGCTGTAGGGGTGTGGGTGGGGGTGGGGGTGGGTGGGGGTGGGTGTGCGACGGGGGGGGGGCACTCGAGTTGCGCCCATGTTGACAGGTTTAGGGTTTGGTTACCGCGTCCCATGCAGCTGGCCGGTGCGTGTGTGTGGGGGGATGTGGGTGTGTGGGGGTGGGGTGGGGGGGGTGTTTGTGTGAGAGTCGGTGGGTGTGGGTATGGGTGGGTGGGTGGGTGTAGGGGGGCACTCGCGTTGCGCTTATATTGGACAGGTTTAGGGTTTTGAACACAGTCCAACACAGTCCAACACAGTCCAACACACCGCTTCTACGTTCTACTAGTGCGCTCGGGGGGGTGGCAACCCCCCGGGCGCGCTGCGATCCAGGTGTCGACGACGCGAGTCCGATGACCCTGTAGCGTAGAGCCAACCCAAGGAGGGCATACCGGCCCGGCATCACAGACGGCCAAGGACGCCTCGCGGACTTGAGCTGGCTGGCCGCGGATGCGAGCAAAGGGGAAACAAGGCACCGCGTGTAGCGGGGCACGCCTGGCGACGCGTCCAAGTCGTCAATCAGAACACCAGAGTGGCTACGTTCAACGTGCGGACATGTCCTGCAGAGGACGAGGGACTGGTCAAACTGGCGAGTCTGGTGCAAGATTGCGCCAAGCTTAGCGTCGGTGTTGCAGCGCTTCAGGAGCTGCGCAGGACCGGCTCCGGGGAGGCGCAAGTGGCTACGGGCGACACGTCGTGGACGCTGCTATGGTCGGGTGGGGAGCACCGGCAGCGTGGGGTGGGCTTGCTGTTGTCCCCTGCATGGGCATCGGCACTCGTCTCCTGGGAGGCGGTGTCCGACCGCCTCATCCAGGCCCGCTTTGCAGCGGACCGTGGGCAGATGATCACCATCGTCAGCGCCTACAGTCCAACGGAGGCAGCGAGCGACGAGGAGGCTGGCGACTTCTACCTTCGAGTAGCGGCGCTCGCGGACAAGGCCAACGACAAGCGCGATCTGCTCATCGTGGCAGGTGATTTCAATGCAGCAGTGGGGAGGGATTCGGTGTCCGACCACGAATGCGTTGGCAAGCACCTGCCCCTCACGGAGCCAGCGGTGGCCAGCAGGAACGGTCGCCTGCTCCTTGACACTGCCACTGCTTGCAGCCTGCGCGCTGCCAACACTCTCTACCCCCACAGGCCTGAGCACCAGTACACCCACATCAGCCCCATGGCTGTTGCACAGAGCAGACGGCATGCATGCTCTGTGCGCCGCCTGCACAGCGTCAAGGACTACATCCTGGTCGCGCGCCGCCGCATGCATGCGGTGACAGACTGTAGGGTGCGTAGGAGCCCAACCTGGGACAGCGATCACCGCATGGTGGTACTGTCCATGCGCCTCCGCATGCGAGCCTCCCGCCATGCAGGCGGCTCTCAGCGGCGCGCATGGGACTCTTCACAACTGCGGCGCCCGGCTGTCCGTCGTGAGTTCAACCTCCAGCTGTCCGATCGCTTTGGGCTGCTGGAGGCCGTGCCGCCCGAGGGCGCTGATGCCCAGGCGGAGTACGACGCGATGGCTGCTGCCATTCGCGAGGTGGCCACCAACCACCTCGCTCCACGCGGCAGCCGCCGGCGGCGCGGCTGGCAGTTCACTCTGTCGCAGCGCACCCTCCGGCTCATGGACGCCCGGCAGCGCGCGCACACGGCATGGCTCAGGAGCAAGTCTGCTGCTGCCAAACGAGAGCGCAACCGCGCCAACCGCGCGGCCGACGCAGCTGTGCAGAGAGACAGGGAGAGGTGGATCGGCCAGCAGGTGGCGGAGGCGCAAGACATGCTACGCAAGAAGAATCTGCGCCAGTTTGCGCGCGCGTGCGACAGGCTGGCGGGCCGCAGCCGCAGCCATCAGATCCCACCTGCCATGCGGGACGTCTCGGGCGCGCTGCACAGCGGTCCAGACGGGGTGCTGAAGGCCATGACAGAGTCATTCGACAAGCTATATGGCGGGGAGACCAAGCTCAGCGACGAGACCCTGAACCAGCTGGAGAACGATGTAGCGGCGTTTGAGCTCACACGCGCCACAGAGGTGGACGAGGCGCACGGGCGCCCCCCTGACCTGGCTGAGACGGAGGCGTGTGTGCGAGCGTTGCGCTCGGCCGCCGCTCCGGGCGGTGACCAGCTGGACGCCATGCTGTTGCGGTGCCCACCTGCCATCGCATGGCTCCACCGGGTCATCATCGCCGTATGGCGGTCGGGGAGAGCCCCGAGGGAATGGAAAACTGCTATTATCACACCGTTATATAAGGGGAAGGGTCCGCGTGACTCCCCTGGTAACTACCGCGGTATAAGCCTTCTCTCTATTGCCGGGAAAGTGTACGCTGCCATACTTCTGCACCGCGTCTCCACGCAGGTTGATGGTCAGTTGCATGAGGCTCAGTGTGGTTTCAGAAAAAGCAGAGGCACTGTTGATGCGATTTTTACTCTGCGCTCGCTGAGCGCGGCACATGCCGAGTACAAACAATGCATGGCTGTGGCATTTGTCGACTATTCTAAAGCTTACGATTGCATAAACCGTGCGGCACTGTGGAGAGTCCTTAGATTATATAGTGTTCATCCGCACATTATTGATCTGTTGGAGGATCTTCACACCAACACCGCAGCTGCCGTGCGGCTGGCTGGGAAACTCGGGCACGAATTCCCCGTGTCGTCTGGTGTGCGACAGGGGTGCGTCATTGCTCCTGTGTTGTTCAATGTTTTTATTGACCACATAGTGAAAAAGGCGCTAGACATGATGCCAGAGGGGGCTGGCGTGTCAGTCGTGACCCGAGCCGGCGGCTCTGTGTTGTCGTCGTCGGTTGAGCGCATAGTAATGCTGATGTATGCCGACGATTTATGTTTGTTCTCGCATGACCCAGCTCAGTTGGCGCTTATGCTGAAAATCCTTGACAAAGTGTCCTCTAGCTTTGGCATGCAAATCAACGCCGCCAAGACAGAAGTGATGATTTTGCCAGCAGATTTTGTCGCGGATCTGCCCACGTTTGCGCTGACTGGTGGTGAAGTGAAGACCGTCTCTGCATTTAAGTATCTAGGGAGTTGGATAACCCAGAGTGGTGGTGTGGAAAAGGAGATCGGTGTGCGTGTCGGTCGCGCGCTGGGCGTGTTTGCGTCTTTTGATAAGATTTGGGCCAGCAAGAAGATGCAAGTGCAGTCTAAGATGCGGGTTTACAACACTTTCGTGCTGCCCCACTTTCTGTACGGCTGCGAAACATGGGCCCCTACTAAAACACAACTGACTCGATTGGAGGTTGCCCACTCTAACTGCCTTCGTCGCATTCTGGGTGTGTGCCTGGTCGACCGGCACAGATTAACTTATATTCGGCAGGCGTGCGACACTGAGCCAATTGAGAGCCTTGTGGCAAAGCGATCAATGCAGTGGCTAGGCCATGTGATGCGCATGCCGGCTTCTCGTCTTCCTCGTACGACTTTTGACTGCACAATGGATGTGGCTCGGCAGCAAGGCCGGCCTCCAGCCTCCTCCCGACACTATTTTCTTAAGCTACTGATTCAGCAGCTAGGCGAAACTAGTGGCACTCGTTCTGATTGGAAGACTTTTTCGGACACGGCGTTTGAGCGTGCTCAGGATAGGGTCGGGTGGAGAGCCGTGGTGTACGGTCCGGCTGCCCCTCAGGCGCCGGCCCCTCCACCACGGCGGTCAAGTAGATTGGCAAGCGCCACTTGACCCCCTATCCCCTAGAAGCAGTTAGGACCTATTTTGGAGGCGTCGCACAATAGCTCTCCTTTTTGCTCTGGGACTACACGTTGGCAGGCAGCCGGCTGGTGGCTACCGCCCCTCACAAGTAATTGTTAGGGCCAGAACTGGACTTGGGTCTAGGCGGTGGTACTAGGACTAGAGGTAGTCTTTGCTGGAAAGCCGATGTAAGAAGTAAGAGGGTTCTGGGTTTAGTTACCTGCCTCGCGCAGCAGGTGGCCGTTGCGGGAGGGAGGGGGGTCAGTCAGGACACACACACACACACACACACACACACACACACACACGTGCGTGCTCAACATCCAATGCAAGCGAACTGGACAATCTCGAGGCATTCTCTCCGTCCTCGTCCACTTCAAGAATCTGACCAACAGGGCCTCCCCACCCACCCACACACCTCGCCTGCAAACCTCTCTCACTCTCTCACTCTCACTCCCCAGGCGAGCTGGACGAGCTCGAGACGTTCTACGGTCTCTTTTCGAAGTCCAAGAAACTGACCAACGCTACCACGCACACACACACACACACACACACCTCGCCTGTAAACTTCCCCCTCTCTCTAAACTCCCAGGCGAGATGGACAAGCTCGAGACCTTCTCCGGGCTCTTCCAGTCCAAAAAACTGACCAACAGGACCACACACACACACACACCTCGCCTGAAAACCTCTCACCCTCTCTCCCTCACACTCCCTCTCTCTTCCTCTTTCCGTCTCTCTCCCTCTCTCTTCTTCTCCCTCTCTTTCTTCCTCTCTCCCTCTCTCACTATCCAGACGAGATGGACAAGCTCGAGGCGTTCTCCGGCCTCTTCCAGCCAAAGAAACTGACCACACACACACACACACACACACCTCGCCTGTATACTTCCCCCTCTCTCTGTACTCCCAGGCGAGATGGACTTGCTCGAGGCGTTCTCCGGCCTCGTCCAGTCTAGGAAGCTGACCAACGGGACCACACGCACATACACACACACTACACACACGCACACACACACCTCGCCTGAAAACCTCTCCCTCTCTCACTCTCTCACGCTCACTCCCAGGCAAGATGGACAAGCTCAAGGCGTTCTCCGGGCTCTTTCAGTCCAAGAAACTGACCAACAGAACCACACACACACACACCTCGCCTGAAAACCTCCCCCCCTCTCTCTCACACACTCCCTCTCTCTCCCTCTCTCCCTCTCTCTTCTTCTTCCTCTCTCTCCCTCTCTCCCTCACTCTCTCTCCACACTCCCAGGCGAGATGGACAAGCTCGAGACCTTCTCCGGGCTCTTCCAGTCAAAAGAAGCTGACCAACAGGACCACACACACACACATACACACACACCTCGCCTGAAAACCTCTCTCCCTTCCTCTCTCTCACTCCCAGGAGAGATGGACAAGCTCAAGACCTTCTCCGGGCTCTTCCAGTCCAAGAAGCTCACCAACGGGACTGAGGTCGTGCTGCTCAACAACGTGGCCGGCGTGCTCGAGGTGCGCCTTGAGCCAGTGGTTGTTCTGCGATCAAGCACCCCGCAGGCCTACTATACGTAATTTACAAGGAATTCTACCTTCAAGATAAGCAAGGCATAGCCGGCATCAAGCCGGCGTGCTCGAGGCGCGTGCCTCGGCTTTTCTGTCGTTCCCGTTCCGTCGCTCGTGCAGGCTTGTACGTCTGTTAGGCCTCGATATCCCTCCAGATAAGCAAGGGCTGCTGGACCCATATATCGAGGTGGCGTGCTGGAGGTGCGTGCCTTGAGCCAGTGGTTACGCCATCAGGCACCCTGCAGGCCTGCATGCAGGCCTACTATACGAATTTTACAAGGAATTGTACCTTTGAGATAAGCCAGGTATAGCCGGCTGCTGCTGGAGGTGCGCCTTGAGCCAGTGGTTTTTTCGCCATCAGGCACCCTGCCCACATGACTGTAATGAGGCTGCTTCTTTATGTCTGCCCTTTTGGCCAGATGCGCCCGTGCAGGATCTGTGTAGGTGGTGTGCTGGAGGCGCGGCTTGAGCCAGTGGTTGTTCCGCCATCAGGCGCCCCGCCCACACGACTGGTATGGTGCTTCCTTATGTCTGCCGTGTTGGCCAGATGCGCCGGTGCAGGATCTGTGTAGCCGGCGTGCTGGAGGTGCGCCTTGAGCCAGTGGCTGTTCCGCCACCAGGCACCCCGCAGGCCTACTATACGTATTTTACATGGAATTGCTCCTTTGAGATAAGCCAGGTATAGCCGGCGTGCGGGAGATGCGCCTTGAGCCAGTGGTTGTTCCGCCCACACGACTGGTATGAGGCTGCTTCCTTGTGTCTGCCGTGTGGCCAGATGAGCCCTTGCAGGATCTGTGTAGCTGGCGTGCTGGTGGTGCGCCTTAAGCCAGTGGCTGTTCCGCCGTCAGGCGCCCCGCCCACACGACTGCAATGAGGCTCCCTTATTCCCCCGCAAGCCTAGTAAACGAATTTTACAAAGACTCGGCACTCAGGACTTACCTTTTAGATAAGCAAGGTACAGCCAGCTGCTGCTGGCGATGCGCCTTGAGCCAGTGGTTCCACCATCAGGCACCCTGCCCACACGACTGTGATGAGGCTGCTTCCTTATGTCTGCCGTGTTGGCCAGATGCGCCCGTGCAGGATCTGTGTAGCTGGCGTGCTGGTGGTGCCCTACCACATTCACAACACCCGAGGCGGCGCCCCAGGCGCCGCCTAGATTTGCGCGGATGAGGCGGCGCCTCAGGCGCACCCCCAACCGCCTGAGGCGGCGCCTCAGGCGCCACCTTGTGCACCCACCATCGCCTGAGGCACACCCCGACCGCCTCAGGCGTTACGACCGCCTTGACTTGCGCGTCTCAGACGTTGGGGCTGCGGTATGGTTGATAGATGTTTCACTTGGGGCACCTCACGACTACAGTGGCGGACTTGTAAGGCCAGTGGGGGGGATGGCACCCCCCCCTGCCCACCCACCCACACAGCACTCACCCACACAACACACACCCACACACACAACACCCACCCACACAACACACACACACACACACACACACGCACAGGTGCTCGTCGCGCCGACCGCAGCAACATCATACCGCGGCGCCGAGCCGTAGCTCAAGATCAGTAACCCCCCAAAACAACTTAAAATCCGAACCCTAACTAACCCCTGCCTAAACACTTGACCCACAGGTGCTCGCCGCCGCCCGCTGCGACAACATACCGCAGCGTCAAGCCGGAGCTCAAGATCCTTAACGATTCATTTACCCTGCACACAAACACACACACACACACAAAAGCAGAAAACCGGAACCGTCACCCCACAGGTGCTCGTCGCGCCGACCGCTGCGACGTCCTACAGCGCCGCAAAGCCGGAGCTCAAGATCAGGAACCCCCAAAACAACTAAAAATCCGAAACCTAACTAACTAATCCCTCCCTAAACCCTCGACCCACAGGTGCTCGTCGCGCCGACCGCGGCGACATCATATTGCAGCGCCAAGCCGGAGCTCAAGATCCTCAACGATCCACTCCCCTAAAAGGCACGCAACAACAGCTCAACCCTTCATTCTTACCCCTCAGGTGCTCGTCGCACCGACCGCTGCGACCTCCTACAGCGGCGCCAAGCCGGAGCTCACAATCCCGAGCATCGCGCTGTGCCGCGGCCTCTTTGAGATCTTCCTCGGGTCCGAGCCCGTGATCGCGTCGGGGCCGGCCGTGTGGGCGGCGGGCGCAAAGCAGATGCTGCAGGTGAGCTGCGCTGCCCCACGCTGTGACGAATGCACTGTCGGAGGATGCAGGACTGTTGTAGATTGTAAGGCTCCTGCGTCGCGGCCCGTTCAGTGGTGTGTCGATGCCCCCTCCCAACACACACACACACACGCACACACACACACACACACACACATGCACACACACACACACACACATAGCACAGCACAGCACAGAACACCAGGGACCCACAACCACACCCACAAACGTCCACACATACATACAAACGCACACACAGACGCACACGCTCCCACCAGTCTCCCCATGGGAGCCCCCCCCCTCCCTCATCTCCCACGGGCACCCACGCCCACACGTCCATGCATGCACGCATGGACAGTGCTGGGGGAGCCCCGCTGCTCCCCGCTGCCCTTATGGGGAGAAGCTCCCAACAGCATGTTTGGGTGGGTGTTGGCCTCTTCTCTGCGTTGCTCCGGGGCGCGCTTCCACCCCGGCGCCCTACACGCGTGGCCCACCTGCCCCGTGTCCGGTACCCCCCACCCCCTGGTGCATCACAAATGACATGCAATGACGCAATGCCGAGGCTGAGGTGCCGGCGTGGGACGGCGGCGACAGAGATGGGGTTCACACATCCCCTCGCTCGCTAATCTCCCCCAAACACGCACCGCGCGGTCACCTGCAAGACACAGGCGACGCTATGCATATATAGGATCTTTTGGCACGCGCGCGCAGGACGGACGGCGCTGCTCGCATGCTGACACGATGCTGACAGGGGGGTGGGGGTGCCCACACCAGCTTCCGTCAGCTTCTCTCGCTCCATCGGAACCCTTATCAGAACTTCTGATGAAGGTCTGAACGGGGATAGGACTGTCTATGGCTGATTCTGTCCGCGTAGTGATTGCGCCCGGGCCGGCCGTATGTGGGCTGCGGGCGCAAAGCAGATGCCGCAGGTGTGCACTGTGACAAATACACTCTCGGAGACAGTAACAGTAACATCGGCTTTCCAGCGAAGATTACCAACTCCCGCTAGACGCTCGACTCTTCTGCTCGCTGCCGTGCTGCCGGAGCTGCAGGTCCCCCCCCCACACACACAGACAGAACATACACCGCCCCTGAAGCTCCCGCTAACCCCTCGACCCTTCTGTCCGCTGCCGCGCTGCCTGCCCTGCAGGTACCCTTCCCCCCACACCACACACACCACCAACACACACAAACACAACACACACCGCCCCTGGAGCTCCCGCCAACCCCTCGACCCCACCGCCGCGCTGCCTGACCTGCAGGAGGACGAGGCCCGGCGCAACGTGGACACGCTCAAGACGTGAAGGCGTGGCGAGATGTCACAGCCCGAGCCAGGCTGTGTCGTGTTGTGTTGAGCCCGCCACAGGGGGGCGTGTGTGTGCGTGGCGGAGGAGGGGGCGTGGTGGGAGAACGGGCGTCCGGCAGTGCGTGTGTCACAGAGAGTGCGTGTGCTCCGGAGAGTGCATGGGCCCGGGAGAGTCTGTTGACAGCAGGTTGAGAGTGGAGCCGAGGAGACTTGGTGGTTTGCTGTAAGACCGCCCCACCCGTCTCCCGCGAGCCGCTGGCTCGTCGGCACGATGCCAGCATCGCGCGTGCATGTGGCAGGCGGTTCGACTCGCAACAACACTCAAGCACCGCGTATTTTGTTGTGTGTGTTAGGGGTGGGGAGGATGCGCTACATCTGCGCCACCCCCAGAAGCCTGCCACACACTGCCATCAGACCCGCCTGCCCTGCTGGAACCGCTGCGGTGTGTGCAGCGGGACAGGAGGACAGGTGGATTGAGGGGAGGTTGCAGGCGGGCGACGACGACGGCTGTTTTGCGCGACACCTTACTGGGGGGGGGAGGGGGTCGTTGTCAAGTCGTTTGTTACACAGCGAACAGCGTTTTCACCCTGTCGTGATACACGCCTGGCCCCACCCGATGGCCGGAGGCTCTTTCGGCAACACACAACCACCAACCGCCTGGCCAACTCACCAACACCGTGCCCGTAATGGGACGGGACCCGGGCGAGCAAAATGGCAACACCTCGCGCCCGCGCTGGGAAGGAGGGAGGGCAAAAGCAAAGGCTGCCTCCTTGAGAGGCAGAGGCAAGCAACGACACATGTCCGCAGGAGGAGGGGAGACGAGGGGTCACGCGAGGTAGTTGTACAGGTTCTGGTCGGAGCTGTCGCGCGCGAGGTACTCGCGGTCGATGAGGCTCTCGATGCGCTTCTTGAGGTCGGACGCCTGCAGAGGGGTAGGGTTTTAGGTTTTAGGGTTTTAGGGTTTGAGTTTTTGGGGTGTGTGTGTGCAGGTGTCAAGCTGTAACGGTCTCTCGTGCGTGTACGTGTATCTCTGTCGATCTCTTACTGCAGGGGCGTGTGCGTGCGTGTGCTTCTCTGCAACTCTCTCTCTCTCTCTCTCTCTCTGTGCGTGTGTGCACGCGTGCGTGCGTCACACTGACCTTGAGCGGGAACTTAAGCTGCTGCATGACGTCCGAGACGAGCAGCTTGTGGCTGAGCTGCTTGCGCGTCTTCATGATGCGCACGAGCGCGGCATCGATCTGGTACTGCCGGTCCTGCAGCACCTGCGTGTGTGTGTGTGTGTGTGTGTGCGTGTGTGTGTGTGTGTCTTCATGATGCGCACGAGCGCGGTGTCGATCTGGTACTGCTGGTCCTGCAGCACCTGTGTGTGTGTGTGTGTGTGTCGTCATGCTGCGCACGAGCGCGGCGTCGATCTGGTCCTGCCGGTCCTGCAGCACCTGCGTGTGTGTGTGTGTGCGTGAGTGTGTGTGCGTGTGTGTGTCGTCATGATGCGCACGAGCGCAGCGTCGATCTGGTACTGCCGGTCCTGCAGCACCTGCGTGTGTGTGTGCGTGTGTGCATGTGTGCGTGTGTGCATGCGCGTGTGTGTGCGTGTGTGTGTGTGTGTGCGTGTGTGTGTGTCTTCATAACGCGTACGAGCGCGGCGTCGATCTGGTACTGCCGGTCCTGCAGCACCTGCGTGTGTGTGTGTGTGTGTGTGTGTGTCTGCGTGTTCGTGTGTAAACAAACACACCCACGGCGCCGGCGCCCTCCTCTGCCCTGACACCGCCAAGCTCCTCCTCAAAGAGGGCGGCTACGCCGCACTCAGCGACCGCATCCTCGTCCTACGCTTCCGCCCCGCCGGCGCCCCTCCCGTCACCGCAGTCATCGCTTACGCCCCCACAGACGCCGCGGATGACGCAGTCGCCAAGGACGCGTTCTACGAACAACTCCACCGCGACGTGCTCTCCCAAACCCCCGCAAACCACTTTCTTTTGGTCCTAGGCGACTTCAACGCCAAGATCACAGCGGTATCCCCCGACGCTCACCCGTCGGTGGGCCCGTACGCCTGCCCCCCCCTCCACCGCCCCTCCTCCTCCTTCCCTCCCTACTCCCCCCTTGCCGGGTTCCACCACAAACCTGGCATCAGCGACAACGGCCACCGGCTTCTCGACCTGTGTGCCGCCCACAATCTTGCCGTCACCTACACCTTCTTCCCCCACCCCCCGGCGTATTTTCCTGGTACAGCAACACCCAAAAGGATTGCAACATCCCAGACTACATCCTCGTCCGCCGCCCTCACCTGGGCTCCGTGCAAGACGTGCGAGCACGATGCCCCAAGACCCGGGGACTTGACACCATCGCCCGCTCTGACCACGCCCTTGTCACCGCGCGCATCCTCTTCCGCTTCTCCAGAGCCTGGAACATCACCCACTCCCGCCGTCCTCCTCCGCCCTCCCGCTATTTCACCGACCTGCTCCGAGACCCAGACACGCGGCTACACTTCGCGGCAGCAGTCGAGGAGGCCCTCGCCACCCTCCCCCCTTCCCCGACCCCCCCACCCTGGACCAGATGACGAGCCACCTCACCGCGGCCATCCACTCAGCGGCCAGATCCACCCTTGGCCCCCGCCCACGCGAGGTCCCCATCCACTTCTACCTACCCCCCGAGACTCTCAAACTCGCCCACGACCTCCAGTCCATGCGTTCCGACAGTACACTGACTGGCAACCGCGACGCCCTCAAGGAGGCGCGCATGACTGCCGAGCTCAAGTCCGCCATCGCACGCGCCACCAACAAGCACTGGGACGGTGTCGCTCAACGCGTGCAACACGATTTTGACGACAACAACCCCCACTCCGCCCACCGCATGCTGTCCAAACTCGTCGACCGCCCCCCTTCCGCCGCCCTCCCTGCCCTCCGTGTCGGCGACCACCTGTGCTTTGGAGCTCAGGCGGTGGCAGGAGGTGTAGAAGGAGGGGGATCGAGTTGATCTTGATGTGCGGATGAGCGCCCCCCCCCCCTTCCTTCACTGACATACACACACACACGCACGCTCACGCACACACACGCACATACCTCCCCCCCCACCCAACACCCACCTGGTCATTCGTCTTTGTGTTCTCCTCCTCTGTCTCCTTCATCTGGATAGAGTTGATCTTGATGCGGATGAGCGGCGACGTGAAGTCGCCGTTGAACGCAAACGTGTCGTTGTCGTCGACCTCGCGCCCCTTGGGCTCCTTGTTCAGGACGCGCACCTGCGTGTGTCGTCGATTTGACAGTCCGTCAGACGCCTCTTATGGCGTGTGCAAGCGTGTGTGTGTCTGTGCGTGTGTGCACGTGTGTGTGTGTGTGTGCGTGTGCGTGTGTCGCCGTCGTCGACCTCACGCCCCTTGGGCTCCTTGTTCAGGACGCGCACCTGCGTGTGTGTGTGTGCATGTGTGTGTGTCGACCTCACGCCCCTTGAGCTCCTTGTTGAGGACGCGCACCTGCGTGTGTGTCGTGGATTTTACAGTCCGTCACGCCTTTTTATGGCATGTGCAAGTGTGAGCAAGCGCGTGTGTACGTGTGCACACGCGCGCGCGCGCGTGTGTGTGTGTGTGCGTGTTGAGCGTGTGTGTGTGTGTCGACCTTGCGCCCCTTGGGGTCCTTGTTCAGGACGCCACCTGCGTGTGTGTGTGTGCGCGCGCGTGTGTGTCTGTGTGTGTGTGTGTGAGCGCGTGTGAGTGTGTGTGTGTGTGAGGACATCCACCTCTTGCTGGCGCACGCCTGGCGCACCCGCGATCAAACTGAATCCCTGCATTGGTGAGCAGAGACAGCCTATCAAGGTCTGCCGTCCAGAGTTATCAGTAACGATCCCTCTCTCTCTCACTCTCTCTCCCTCACACTCTTTCTGTGTTGATGCTGATGGATGTTACAGTCAGGGACACCTCAAAAGGCGTATGAGACCGTGCTCGGCGCATATGGCCCGAGCACCTTAATGAGATGGCTGGCTGTTGGTGGTGGTAGGGGACCCCCACTCTGTGTTTGGGGTGGCTTTTGGTGACTGGCTATTGGTTGTGGTAGGGAACCCACACTCTGTGGCAGGGTTGCGTGGCAACGTGCGTTCACAAAGCGGGGTCTTTCGGGCGGACGACGTCCACGCCACACGGTGTGCTTTTCGCCAGAACGAAAAACAGCATTTTTACACTCGGGGGGGAATGTGCTTCCTGGTGATGCCGTCAGAATTCCATGGGAGTCGGAATTCACGCCACGGTGCGTTCGGCTGTGAAACAACTGGCATGGGATCCGGCTGCAGCAAGTAGCTGGCTGGAATCAGGGGTTGCCGCGAACTCCCTCAGTTCGCCATCGTCGCGCCGTCGTCGCTCATCCTCGAGGAGAACACAGAGACAAACGACCAGGTGGGGTGTTGCAGGGAGGAGCACCGCCCTCCATCACGTCTTGATCTGTCTCCAGTTTTCGTATTCCAAACTTTTGCTCCGTCCTCGATTACCATTGTCGCTCAATCGGACACGCCGCAGCAAGCCCCCGCTACGTAGCCCCCCCTTGCTGCTCTAGCGGCCATGCAGTGCGCGCGAAGTGTCCGCTTAGCGGCGGCGGTCCCTCAGTTCGCCACCGAAAAAGGCCGATCTCCACACTTCCACACTTCTCCGCCCCACCTCTCCGCACGCGAGCGACTGCAGCACGCGCGCCTGAGCTCCCGGTCAGAAGAAACAGGGAGTCTCACACTTTCACATTTCTTCACCTTTCCGGACAGAAAACGGCGATTCTCACACTTTCACACCTCTCCGCCCCACCTTTCCGCACGCAAGCGACTGCAGCACGCGCCTCAGCTCCTTGTCCTCGATGCCCGACTGCTCCTTGAGATCGGCAAACGTCAGCGTGTCGATGCCGTCGTTGAAGAGCATGAGGACGACCGCCTACAGAGGGCGGGGGGTTGTGATTTTTAGTAGGGAGTTCGGGTCGAGTGTTAAGGTGCCCGACTGATCCTTGCAAATGGCAAATGGGCGGTGTGTGGTACGGTCTAAAGCGCGCCTGGGACAGCTATACGCGCAGCTCCTTCGCACCCCCGTTTTGGAAGGGCGCCTTTTGAGCACGCACACGTGTCGGCCAGACTGTTTAAAACCCTCGATGTAACTGCAGCATAACTGCAATGGAACTGCTGATCGGTTACGCACAGGACGGTATGCGGTACGGTCCAAAGCGCGCCTGGGACAGCGACACGCGCAGCTCCTTGGAACCCCCATTTGGGGAGGGCGCCTTTGCAGCACGCACACGAGTCGGCCAGACTGTTTCAAAACTTCTCGACTGTAACTGCAATGTAACTGCAATGAAACTGCAACGTAACTGCAATGCAACTGCTGGCACGCGCACCTGGAACAGCGACACGCTCGGCTCCGTTGGAGCCCCCTTTGGGGAACTGCACCTTGATGGCGCACGTGCACGCGTGGGCCAGACTGTTTCAAAACCCTCAATGTGTAACTGCAATGTAACTGCTGGCCAGTTACGCGCACCTGGAACAGCGACACGCTCAGCTCCTTTGACCCCTTGGGAAACTGCGCCTTGATCACGCACGTGCCGAGCGGCGAGTACCACACGAGCTTCCGTCCGCTGTACTTTTTGAGGTAGAACTCGCGGAACACCTCCTGGCTCTCGGCGAGCTCCTGCAAACGACGGGTGCGCATCATTTGGCGGTCAGTCGGTGATTTTGTTTTGGGCTTCTGGGAGCCATTGGGAGCCATTTGGCTACTGAAAATCCCATCAGATAAAGCTCAACCAAGTTGCTTGATGGTCTGACGATCCAATCAGACAGATCTCGTCAAGAGCTTGACAATCACTTAAATTTGATGGTCAACGGTCAATGCTAAGGCAGCGGTCAATGCAGTCAACAGGACATTGATCCGCGCGCCGACTCCCAGAAAGTAACTAAACAGACGGAAAACAAAATCGCTGCGGTCAGTCCACGCATGTAGTAGCGTGCGCAGATGGCTGTGCCACTCGAGTAACTTCCGCACACGCATGCTGTGGGGTTTCCAGGTCCCCTTCTGGTTTTATTCCTGCCCCCCCTCCCCGCCGCCCTCAAGCCAGTGGAGGGGTTGAGTTTGGTGGGGTTTACAGGTTTTACACGTACGCGCCCGGAGGACCCCAGGGCGTGAGTTCAGGCCTAGACTACACGTCTAAGGGGGCTCTACAAGGAGATCCCGCGAGGCCACGCAGCGCGCCAGCCTACCAGGGATTGAGTTTGGTGCACTGTACAGTGGTGCTACTTGCTGGGCACCCACCACCGAGTGCGGGTGGCGCCACCGTGGGGTTACCCCCCCTTGCTTTCTTTGGCAGGTTTTCATGACTGCTCTCTTAGGAGTGCTCTTAGCAGTGCTCTTAGGAGTGCTCTCAGGAGTGCTCTTAGGAGTGCTCTTAGGAGTGCTCTCAGGAGTGCTCTTAGGAGTGCTCTTAGGAGTCACTTGGGAGTGCTCTTAAAAGTGCTCTTAGGAGTGCTGTTCTTAGGAGTGCTGCTCTTAGGAGTGCTCTTAAGAGTGCTTTTAGGAGTGCTCTTAGGAGCTCTCCTAGTCCTGTGCTGAATCTTTGGAACCGTACGTGCGACCGCCAAAAGTGGATCGTAAAACTCATCATCGTCATGCCGTGGAATGCCGAGGACGTGCAGAGCAGACTCACAAACAACAACTCCCACACCCACTTGCGGCAGTGCATGCACTCAACGACCGGGGGTACGCCGGCCACAAGCCATTCTGCAGGGCGCACTGCCCACACTCTCGTCTGCACCGTGCGCTCACACACACGCTCCGCAGCCTCCTTCCACCTCACTCAGCCCGAACCCTTATAAACCCTGCATCTCAAACTGCTAAAACCCTCGTCTTGTTTTTTTTGGGGGGGAGAGGAATGTGTTGCACGACACCTCAACCCTACTGAGTGACAGAGTGACAATCTAAGGACAGGCCCAGGCCAGGACAGAGACAGAGAAGGGGGGCACACTACAGACATATAAGGGACCCCAACATCACAAGCCTACACCTGAGGCAGCTTGCACTCTGCCACGGGGTACGTCGGCCAGAAGTCAGACGTGAGCACCGAGACCGACATGTCGACGCCAGGATAGAGGAGGGCGCGCACTAGAGACAGACTCAGGACCCCAAACACCACAAGCTCACACCTGCTGCAGCTGGCGCTTTGACACGAGGTACGTCGGCCAGGAGCCAGACGTGAGCACCGAGACCGACATGTCGACGCCGGTGGGCAGATAAGGGGGCACACTAGAAACAGATTCAGGACCCCCAAACCACAAGCCTGTGGAAGCTTGCACTCTGCCGCGGGGCACACGTCGACCACAACCCTGCTAAGCCCTGAATCCCACAGTACCCCCCCCCTCGCCCCCCCCCCTCCCTGGATCCCAAAGCACCCCGCCGATTTTTTTTTGGGGGGGGGGACATGTTACACAAAACCTAAACCCCACCGGGTGACAGAGTGAAAATCAAATGACAGGCCCAGGCCAGGGCAGAGGAAGGGCGCACTCTAGAGACAGATGAAGGACCCCCAAACCACAAGCCCGCACCTGCGGCAGCTTGCACTCTGCCACGGGGTACGTCGGCCAGAAGCCAGACGTGAGCACCGAGACCGACATGTCGACGCCAGTGGGCAGCTTGGAGTAGTAGTGCGTCGACTGGCGGAACGCGGCCATGACGTCGGACGAGAGCTCGATGTCCTGTGTGTGTGCGTGTGTGTGTGCGCGCGCGTGTGGATGTGCGTGTGTGTGCGTGAGTGCGTGTGTGGTGGCGGTGGCAGGTGACAGGTGTGTGGGGGGGGAGAGAGGCAGCTTGAAGAAGTGGTGCGTAGACTGGCAGAACGCGGCCATGACGTCGGACGAGAGCTTGATGTCCTCTGTGTGTGTGTGTGTGTGTGTGTATGTGTGTGCATGTGTGCGTGTGGATGTGCGTGGAGGTGTGTGTGTGTGAGTGTGTCAACTTTGGTGACGTTGACATTAACTCTACCTGACCCCAGCCCCCACCCCCCACCCATGAAAACCCTCAACCCTCAACCGCCCCCCCCCCCTCACCAAAGGACACCCCCTCCAGCTTTTTCATGAGCTGGCTCCCGCACTCTGCCTTCAACTTGCGGATCATTGATCGACTTCTCCGCGCCGGCTGACCCAGACCTCGATCACAGCCCCCAATACGACTAGGGGGCCTCCTCTATTCAGGGATTTACGACCCCTAAAACCAGAACACACCAAAGACCATCCCCTCCAGCTTGTTCATGAGCTGGCTCCCGCACTCTGCCTTCAACTTGCGGATCATTGGTCGACTTCTGTGCGCCGGCTGACCTACACCTTGACCACAGCTCCCTATCTAGGGGCGAGAACCCCCCCCCCAAACAGCCACACCGCCCCTCGCAGCTTGAACATTCCCTCGAGCTTGCTCGTGACCTGGCTTCTGCACTCTGCCTTCAGCTTAGAGATCATGCAATCATCCGTGCCGGCTGATCTAGACCTCGACCACAGCCCCCTATTTGATGTTTGTTTTAACCCCCCAAACAGCCACACCGCCCCTCGCAGCTTGAACATTCCCTCGAGCTTGCTCGTGACCTGGCTTCTGCACTCTGCCTTCAGCTTAGAGATCATGCAATCATCCGCGCCGGCTGACCTACACCTCGACCACAGCCCCTATTTGATGTTTGTTTTAACCCCCCAAACAGCCACACCGCCCCTCGCACCTTGAACATTCCCTCAAGCTTGCTCGTGACCTGGCTCCTGCACTCTGCCTTCAGCTTGGAGATCATGCAATCATCCGCGTTGACTGACCTAGACCTCAATCACAGCCCCCTAGTCTAGGAGGGCTCCTCGTAAGGGATTTTACGACCCCTGAAACCAGAACACACCTTGAACATTCCCTTGAGCTTGTTCGTGAACTGGCTCTCGCACTCTGCCTTCAGCTTGCAGATCATTGATCGACTTCTCCGCGCCGGCTGACCTAGACCTCGACCACAGCCCCCTGTTTATGTTTGTTACAACCCCCTAAACAGCCACACCGCCCCTCGCACCTTGAACATTCCCTCAAGCTTGCTCGTGTGAACTGGCTCCCGCACGCTGCCTCCAACTCGGAGATCATGCACATATCTGCGTCAACTGACCTGGACCTCGATCACAGCCCCCAATAAGACTAGGAGGCCTCCTCTTCAGGAATTGTACGACCCCTAAAACCAGAACACACCTTGAACATTCCCTCGAGCTTGTTCGTGAACTGGCTCCCGCACTCGGCCTTGAGCTTGGAGATCATTTATTGACTTATCCGCGCCGACTGACCTGGACCTCGATCACAGCCCCCCAGTCTAGGAGGCCTCCTATCAAGGGATTTTACGACCCCTGAAACCAAAACACACCTTGAACATGCCCTCGAGCTTGTTCGTGAACTGGGCCCCGCACTCGGCCTTGAGCTTGGAGATCATCGACTTTTCCGCGTCGATCGACGCGCTCTTCCCGAGCAGCAGCCGCTTCGCGAGGTCCTTCTTGTAGAACGCCTCAAACACGTCCTTGCCCTGGATGAAGCGGAAGAGCACAAGCACCTTGTCGAGCATGTTCTCCAATGCTTCCTCCGTCTGCTCCTTGTTGCCCCCGCCACCCCCCCTCTCCCGCCCATGCACGCGCAAACACACCCCATTGGCCGTGTTTAGCTTCTGTTGGTTGGTTTAGTTTTCTCCGCACCTGAATGTAGCGGAAGAGCACGAGGACTTTGTCGAGCATGTTCTCCAGCGCCTCCTCTGTCTGCCCCTTGTTGCCCGCGCGCAGCTGCGAGTCGATGAACTTGGCGATGAGTTCCGCTGGTTTGGACTGCGTTGGCGAGTGCGTGCGTGCGTGCGTGTGCGTGTGTGTGCGCGCGCAGCTGCGAGTCGATGAACTTGGCGATTAGCTCCGCTGGCTTGGACTGCGTTGGCGTGTGTGTGTGTGTGTGTGTGTGTGTGGTGCATCTTGCAAAGGGGAGAGGGGGGGAGGGAGGGAGGGGGGGGGGCGGCACAGCTGCGAGTCGATGAACTTGGCGATGAGCTCCGCTGGTTTGGAATGCGTTGGCGTGTGCGTGCGTGCGTGTGTGTGAGCGTGTGTGTGTGTGCACGCGCAGCTGCGAGTCGATGAATCTGGAGATGAGATCCGCTGGCGTGGACTGTGCTGGTGTGTGCATGTGAGTGTGTGTGCGTGCGTGTGCATGCGTGTGTGTGCTGCGAGTGTGGTTAGTGCATGTTCCAAAGGGGAGCGGGAGGGAGTGAGGGATTGGGGGGGGGGGGGCACAGCTGCGAGTCGATGAACTTGGCGATGAGCTCCGCTGGCTTGGACTGCGTTGGTGTGTGTGCGTGTGCGTGTGTGCGTGTGTGTGTGTGTGTGCGTGTGTGTGCGTATGTGTGTGCGCAGCTGCGAGTCGACGAACTTGGCAATGAGCTCTGCTGGCTTGGACTGCGTTGTTCGGCGTGTGTGTGTGTGTGTGTGTGTGTGCAAAGAGCGTGGGGCACGGGGAACATGTGCGAGAGCACAGCGGCCGTTCGACATCCCCCCCCCCCCACCCTCCCCTCTTCATCCCCCCCCACCACCACACACACACACACACACACACACTCCCCTTGCCGTGCCCACCCCCTCAAACACACCCTCACTCACACACACCCTCACACACACGCCCCCCCACACACACACCGCAGGCGGTCATCATCACTGAGGCCATGACCAATGTTCTAAAGTCAACACACACACGCACACACACACGCACACA
This sequence comes from Chlamydomonas sp. UWO 241, assembly GCA_016618255.1. Taxonomy (NCBI): domain Eukaryota; kingdom Viridiplantae; phylum Chlorophyta; class Chlorophyceae; order Chlamydomonadales; family Chlamydomonadaceae; genus Chlamydomonas; species Chlamydomonas priscui. The sequence continues at coordinate 427,959 of VFSX01000014.1, forward strand.
CACGCACACACGCACGCACACACACACACACGCACGCACACACACACACGCACGCACACCTGTCGCTGGTTGATGAAGCTCTCAAACGCCTCCTTAAGCGAGTTCGAAAACGGCTCCGAGCGCTGCAGCGCGCGCTGGAGCACCTCGTCGAGGCGGGTCTTGAGCTCCAGCAAGCGCTCGACCATCTCCTTGTCCTGTGGGGGAGAGTGAGGGGGAGTGTGTGTGTGTGTCTAGACGGGCCTTGAGCTCCAGCAAGCACTCAACCATCTGCTTGTCCTGCGTGGGCGCACATGCACACGCGCAAGCACTTGTGCTGAGCACCGCCACAAGACACACACACACACACACACAAACACACACATCCTTTTATGCGCTGTGACACCTATTCATCTTTCTTTGGGTCGCATTTACCTTCTCCTCGTCCTTGACCAGCCGCACTCCGCTCGACCGGATGTAGTCCCTGAACGCCGGGGGGGGGGGGGGGGGGGGGAGGGGTGCGCACGCGTGTGTAAGTGTGTGTGTGTGCGCGCGCGTGTGTGCGTGTGTGTGTGCGCGTGCCCGTGTTCGTGCGCGTGTGCGCCTGTGTGTGCGTGCGTGTGCATGTGCGCGCGCGTGTGTGCGCACGCGTGCGCTCACACGCGCGC